>PVJA010017146.1:0-42165 GCA_004027025.1 Myocastor coypus | reverse complement strand
CATAGTTCTGCATTGCGTCCCCACACCTCCAGAGGAAAGATGTGTTGCTAACTATGCTGCTTTCATTTTTCCCCCTGAAGATTTCTAAAGGACAGCATTCACTGTTTATCCTACTCTTCCTTGATACTCAAGAGCTACCATTTTGCCTATGTTCCATCTTCTTTGCATATATTCTGTGCTTGTCATGTCCTTATCATTTTAGTCCCTTTCTGATTTGCTTTTGGGAATTTTAGGTTTCATTTTCTTTTAAGGGATTATTAATTTTTACTTGTTATTGCATTTTTATTTGTTCATCATTTCTGAAATTATTTTGTTCAAATTCTTTTCTTAGTTTTATTCATTGTTTTTAAATCTTCATTTTTTTTCCAATCAACTAATTTCTGAGTTTTGAAAATTCTGATTGATGCTCTTCTCTATAGCTTCTTTAATTTGCTTAATAATTTCTTTTCGTTCATTTTGGATTCTATATTTCTTTGGCGTCTTTCTGGCTTGCTTTAATTACCTGAGGACTGTATTTCCGTCTGGTTCTTAGCTATTCTTTGAAAGATAACCATTTGGAATCCTACTGCAATTATTTTCTTATACTTGCTATTGTCTTACAGTGTAGGAGGGTGGGCCATTGTAGTTCTTCTAGCATCACAGATCTAGTGTACTCACCTCCCTTTTTTTTTTTTTTTTTTTTTTTTTTGCCCAATACAAGGAATTGAAACCCAGGTGGGGCCTTCACTGGACTATATCCCCACTTTATTTTTTTACATTAAAAATGTATTAGTACATGTTTAAAGTACATAATGGATAAATTCATCTTGGGAAGTTGCTACAAGCACAAGCACATCTTCACCCTACCCCCTCCCTCCCCCACTTTCCCATGTGCAAAAGAGCTAGCCATGTTTTGACTTCAGGGTGAGCCTTTGTCCTGGGTTAACAACATAGAGATCAGACTTCCTATACTAGGTTTCAGCACAGTGGAAGCACACACATTACTATCCTCTCTACACTCACTAGTAAAATTAAAACCAATGATGCCCACTTTTTATGGCCGTTTTTAGGTATTTTCTTAAACAAATACTCGGTGCCACTCCTTTCAGCTGGCATTTTGTCCTCAGTCTTTCTCTGTAGAGCTTCAGGGATACCTTATCACCTAGTTTTGTTGTAGAGATTGGTTATAGCTCTTTTCCCTTTTTTAGGGGGAGAGGGGTATGAGGAATTGAACTCAGGACCTTGCACTTGCTAGGCAGGCACTTAAACCACTGATATCTCCCTGGCCCCTGGCCATGGTTTTTGATTCTACTCTGTTTGCCTGTTTGTATGGTGGAGGAGATTAAGCAACTACACTATTTCTCATCCTGCAGCCTGTGCCATCTTCCCAGGTCTGTATTGACTTTCGACCATAAAAAATTTATTAACTTTTGGATTTACCAAATGTAGGCCAAAATAAAATGGTAACTCACTAGTAGTTGCCTTAAAATTGATTTTCTTTCAAGACAAGTTATTAAAAATTTGTATTGAAAATAAATAATTTATGTCTTAAAACTGGTAAGTGTGAAAATGAACACTATGGTTCCTAACAGAGTGCTTGTTTATGACAGGATATGGTGATTGGAATGAATTTTTTTTTCTTTTTTTGTACCAGGGGTTGAACTCAGGACTTTTCGCTTGCCAGGAAGGAGCATTGCTGCTAAAGCTATCTCCCCAGGATATAATGGTTGAACTGGTCTGAGTACTTGCAAGCTTGTTACTAAGTTGTTTTGGAAAAAAATATGTAAGAAGTGACATCTTTTTGTTATTACTTACTAGGCATACAATTCCTTGAATTCTGAAGGAGGTAGTACAGTTTTATGGTTCTGAAAGTATTAAATCACCTATATACTATTGAATAAAGGTAACATTACTTAATTTGGTACATTTTCCTCTGAAAAATTTGCATATCTAATTATAGTCATTTAAAAAATGCTGCCAGGGTTTAACATAATATTAATCCTAAGATACAGTGGTATAGCTCAGCAGACTAAGCACTTGCTTAGGGAAGCAAAGGTTCCAGGCTTAATTTAATTCCTGGACCCAACTGCCATGTGGGTCCTGCTCTCAGGTGCACTGAGCCAGCGATGGAATCCAGGCTTGGTGGCATATGCCTGTCATCCCAGCACTTGGGAGGCAGGAAACAGGAGGATCACTGCAAGAGCTGCACAGGGAGACCTTACACTAAAAAAAAAAAAAAAAAAAAATTAAATAAATAAATAAATAAATAAATAAATAAATAAATTACTATCCTAATAGAGTACAATTTTAGAGTTGGCCTATTTTTACCCTTGCTTTTAGGAGTGGTCATTACCCTAAAGTCACAGGAGAAAGAAGTGAAAGTTTCTCAGTGGAAATATTGGAAGCTTTTATTTATTACTTTTGGTAGTTCTGGAAATCAGAGGAAGACTGTTTTCAGACATTTCCTCTTGTTTTCTGCAAAGAGAAGGGGAAGAGATCATTTTGCACACAAGCTTGCTTATTAAGAATTCTTTGTAAAAGGGAAGCAGGATTACTGTATTGCTCTAAGTGTATGTCACCCCAGAAAAATTAAGAGAAAAGCAAATACTCATTAAGCAAATTGACCAGCAAGTGTTCTGATGAATGTTGAAACAAATTTGAATGAACCAATTTTGTCCATTAGTGTGCTTTTAAACCAATGTGATTGTTTTGGTCTAATTATTTTCTGTTTTGTTTATTCAAATATATAATGGCTGTAGTTAACTATTGCGCCAATTATCTGATTAGCAATTTAGAAAATTGGTGAATGGTATCTGCCACTTGCCAAAAGCTATGTGGCCTGTGCTTAACAGGCCCTGTGCTAAAACACCGACCGAGGACGGAGACACCTGTGCTCTTTGCGGCTTTGCAGCAACTGCAGGTGGGGCTCTGCGGTCCCTGCCACTATCACCATGAGAGGGAGCATGGGCTGTGGACATGGACACAGGGCCCCCAGACTTTGTGCACCAGATTGCAGTCTGATGTGCTACAGAAGTTATCTTTGCCACCCAGTGTCACTATTCTGGAGTCCTGTAGCTGTGACTGGTGCATTCTGCAACATTTCCCACTTTGCAAGCTTGGGGATTTGAGAAATCTGTGCCTGAATGGCTGCCAAGGCTTCTCAAGGGGACCCAGCGCGAGGCCCATTTCTAGGTGTAAAAGCCAGGCAGATTCTTTCACTCAAGAAAATCTGTTTTTACAGGTTTGCTCTGAGTTCCAAGATACAGATCTTGGTACAATTTCTTGTTATACTAATGCCCTGGGCTTGAGTTTCATCCACTAACTGTCTGCCTTGTGGGTCTGGGGTCAATGGTTTTCATGGGTCACCTGAACCACAGTCTGAGCAGCTCCTGGCACTGAGCAGAGATGCCAACCCCTTGCTTGCTGCACTGGAAGTGCTGAGGGAACCCATTAATCACCTTTATTGAGTAAGCCTTCCAGGGGAGTCCACTGCAGGGTAGAGTTGGAGAACCAGTAGTCAGGGGGCCAGCATGATAGGACATTTTCACAGCACCAGACTAAGAGCCTGTTGAGTTCCTTTTGGGTCAGATGAAGCTCTCAGTTCTGTCTTTGTGGGATTAAGAGACATAGGCATTCATTTAGTCTGGACATGAAAACAATACAGGACCATGGGATAGCACTAGGGATTCCAGAAATGTATACATGATGAGGGGAAAAAGATGGGGCGGTTTCTCTAGAGATGTAATTTAAAAGGACAAATGTGATTGTCACTGCTCCAGTTACAACCCTGCAGAGGCTAACATAAAGTGTGTCTGCATGAGTCCCTTACAAGTTCTGCCAGTTTCCACTGTGTGTGATATACCTGTGCCATCCTTGGACTTTAGGGCTTCCTTTGTCCCTTCAGTGACCAGCTTCATGTCCCATGCCCCATGGGAAGGTCATGAACTTCCTCCTGGACTGCTCATGCACCTTGCAGTCCAGTTCCTGAATCACCCTTCCATCCTTATTGACCTGCCAGGGTGGGTCAGTTCGGCTCTTGCTGAGCAGCTTGCTGCTTTGCACACATCACAGTGTAATTATATAATTGTATAATTATTGGTCTTGCTCACCCTGGAGCTAAATAGAAACTCCATAGGTGAGGGTGGGGTGGTCTGGACTTGTTCAGACTGCTGCCCAGGGAGCTGGCATGTGACAAATCCTTAGTATGTATTTTCAGATGGATGAATGAATAAATGAACAATGCGTGATGGTGGGCAAGTCCTCACATTTATTTCAAGGCGACATTGGCTGATGACTTCTAGGCTCATCCAATGCTGTCAGTGAAAAGTGGATCTCTGATACCATGGTGATGGCATCTCATGATTTGGTCCTCAATATGGGTCTGGCTTTAGAGCACCTCAGAGAGGACCTTCTGGAGTATTGGTAGTCCAGAGAAATGGAGTAGGAAAAATCCTTTGTTTTTGGAAATGGCTATTGCCTGTGGATCAGAAGCTGGCAGCCCCAGTAGTAAAGGTGGCAGTGAAGAGTATTTGGGGAAGGGACTGACAGCCCATTCTCCTGAGGACACTGCCTTCCTTGCTCACAAGAGATCACTATGTTTGGTGGATGCTTCAAATTGTTAGTGGAAGAGAGATTGTCCAGGGCTGGGTGAGATAGTTCAGCAGACTAAGTGCCTGCTTTGGTAAGCACAAGGACCAGGGTTTGATCCCAGATTATGCATGCTGTGCTGGCCCCGCCCGCAGGGTACACTCAACCTGTTATGGAGTATAGGTGTAGTAGCATAAACCTGTAATCCCAGCATAGGGGAGGTTAAAAACTGGAGGACTACTAGGAGTCTGAGTGTAGTGAAACCCTGTACCAACTGTAAAACAAAACAAAACAAAACAAACAAACAAACAAAAAAACCCAGAGATCTTCTGTGTGTTGTATAGTTAGTCTACCTTGGTCTGGTGAATGCTAAACTTGCACTCCTATTCTAGAAGGTAAATTGCTTCCCCGGTAGGAAGCATACAGTACAGGCATTTGTCCAAGGTACAGGCATTTGTCTGAAAAAGAAATTCATGGCGTTTGATGCTGTAAAAGCATGTGCGTTATGTTATTCACAAAAGTGTGTATGCAGAGAGTGTAGGCTTTCAGCTATTTTTTTAAAGGCACTTCAAGACAGAGCATAAAGATGTTCACATGCTTGCAGGAATCTTGCTTTTTATAAAAGAACTAGTGATACATTATTTGTCAAATCAGTTGTGTCTGTTTTATGATAGGGGCTCAAAATACTCTCATACTTAACTGCAAACTCCTGGATTAAATAAACATAATAAAACCCAGTAAATCAAAGGATAAAAGTTAAACACAATTTTCTTAAGAATTCTGTCAGAATAGCTACAGTCTGCTGATCTGACTAAGGAGGGTTTGGGGCAGAGAGGAATGTACCTTTGTGTTTTAGTATCTACCCTGAATAATATATCTTCATCAGATGCCGTTTCTCCTCATCACTTCAGCACGTTCCATATCCCTGCCCCCTCCCCCTTCCTTCTTGAGTTCCAGGGACATTGTTTCCCGATGCTTTCTTTGGTACTATACAGGGCTGCATGTACCCTGTGTCCTCTGTTGCTGTCTTATGCAGTGAGCCCAGCAGTACTGAAAGGGACATTCATTGACTGTAACATTCTTAAAGGATTTAAGAGGTGACATGAGGATTCTGAGCTGTTTTACCCTCCATTCATAGACGTCAAAACTGAGGCTTAGCCGGGCGTGGTGGTGCACACCTGTAATCCCAGCACTTGGAGATTGAGGCAGGAGGATTGGTGCGAGTTCGAGACCAGCCTAGGCTACAAAAGTGAGCTCAAGGTCAGCCTGAACTGCACAACAAGACCCTGTCTCAAAAACACAAACAAACAAACAAACAAAAACAACCCTGAGGCTTAGAGCGGTGACCTGGCAGCCCCCAAAAGCTTAGCATTGCTTGTGTTGGAGTTGCCTGTGCGCCTGGCCCCAACCGCACCTGATGCACTGTATTCCCATTCTCTTGCCTGCTTACTCACCCTCAGTGCAGCAGTATGGCTTGTAACCTCAGATCCTGCCTTAGGTGTTAAACCATTGTTAAATAAGGTTGCAAAGCTGGATTTACCCTTTTTTTTTTTTTTTTTTTTTTTTTAAGCTCCTTGCTGGAAAATTACTTCAAACTGAAAGTTGAATGACATTGGTCATTAGCAGTGTGCTACATTTTGCTTTGTCTGTTTGCATGCATAATCATTCTTTCTGAATCTTTCTGAGTAATTTGCTGTCTCTACTTTTTGTACCCCCTTTGAAGACCTGAAAAAGGGCCACCTAGGGGTACTCCCCTGCCCTTGACCTTCCCGCTGTCTTTCCCAATCCCCCGGCTTTTGCAACAAGCAGGATGCTCCGAGCTTCTCCCATGTGAACTCTTTATCTGTGCCTGAGTCATTTCATTCCCTTTCAGACCCTAAAACATACTTATTGTCTTCCTAGAAATCTCATCAGCACCGAAAACACAAATTCTCTTCTTTGGGAAAATAATGCAAAGGCAAGTAAAAAGGGGCTTCTTGCAGTTTCTCATGTTTTGAACAGAAGTAAGTCAGGAGATTCACGCTTGCTTATTATCCACAGCTGCAGATAAACTGTTTTGCTCCTACTAGTACAAGTGTGTGCAGTGCAGTTATCAGTGCCAGTGCCCTTTTCTCTAGCAACGGCCTCAGATAAAATTCCCTTCAGAAAAAAATTACTAGAGGCTGGAAATGTGGCACAGTTGTTTAGCACATGCCTAGTATGCTGCAAGCCTTAGGTTTGGTCAACAGCACCACACACACACACACACACACACACACACGCACGCACACACACATGCACACACACACACACACACACATACAGGCACACAAGAATAAGTTCTTCCTTTGGTATGGGCCAGTGGCTATACAATGACATTTTGAAAGTGGACTTAACAAGGAGAAACCGTTGTGTGCTCAGGGTGTGGTATAGAGAAAAGGGGCAATTTCCTTTATCTGACGATTTTCCATTAAAAGTGGGGTTGTAGAGTATATTCACCAGCAAAATGTATAGATTTGCCCATTATGATGAAAATTAGCATAATTACCTATTTAAGGCAAGTAGAATTCCTGGCATTTTTCAGAGCTCCAAAGTCAGAGGTTTTTCTTAAGTAAAGATCTTAGTTAAAGAGGAGGTTTAAAAAATGCCTCAAGGAAATGATCCAGATGTCAAGATAAGTGGAAAATAAAATGTGGCATAGATATACAGTGGGATAGCACTCAACCTTAAGTAGGATGCAAATTCTGGCATATTACAACCTAGAGGAACCTTGAGACATCCTGTTGAGTTAGATGAGTGAAATGTACAAGGAAAAACAGTATTCCATTTACATTAGGTACCAAGAAAAATCCAATCTTGGTAGCAGAGTAGAACCTTGGTGAGCATGGGGTAGAGCAGGAATGGGAAGAGCCTAATGCATGTTAGCCTTTTTTGGGGGGGCAGTGAAGAGCTGTGCAGAACAGTGACAGTGACGGGGATGGCTGTACAATATTGTGAACTAACACCATGTTACTTGACACTTAAAAGTAGTTAAAATGGTATGTGTTATATTATGCATATTTTACAATAGGGAAAGAAATTTCTTAAATGCCCCAATTGCATGTGTGTGTATTGGTACTCGTATGTACAGCCATATGTGTGAGAGTGGTGCTTAACTACTTAGTTCCTCATTTATTAATATTTCATTAGAATTAAATCCATGGAGTTAGAACTAGAGTTCAGGAGTGCCCACCTTTTTATTTCTGTCCTAAGGTTTCATCTGTCACCATCACAACTTCATTTCCCTTCCTGTAGCAATTGGCATTTCGCAGCGTTCTGTGTTTGCTGAGGGAGGAGGAGGCAGGTCAGTCAGCGAGGAGCATGGGAGCTGTGTGTGCTCACACCTGCCTGTGTGCGTGGGGGCAGTGGTAGTGGCAGTGGCAGTTTTTGTGCTCTGCTCTAACCCAGCAGACTCCCAGGAGGTCAGGCCACCCCATCTGCAGAACCTACAGCCAGTGGAGGGCATCTGCTGGGAGGGAGCAGCTCCTCAGCACTTGCTGCCCCTCTGGGGCAAGCTGGGCTGTGGCTTGTGGGGCCAACGTTTGCCACACTCTTCTTGATCTCTTCTCTTCTCCTTTGTTCTTGTTCTTTAAGTTAAGGAAGTTAGTGTTGAAAGAAGTGAAGAACACCCTCATATTTCCCCCAGCTTCACAGATGGCCAGGGCTTCATCCTGGTGTCTATTGGATTCCAGTCCTTAAGTGCTTCTTATCTGGTTCGCATCACAATAAGTGCTTTCCAGAAATCAAAACATGGAAACCTACATATTTATAGCAGAAGCTGTACTGGACTATGGGGAAAAACCCTGTCAAAAATGAAAAGTTCCTCCTTTTTTGCTTGGTGGTATAGCCTCATGCAGGCTTGTCAAATCTAGACCTTAGCTAACCCGACAAAGACTCTTCAGAATGGACTGAGGAAACTTTCCTCTTGTTAGGTATCTTCATCTGAAATCAGGAGGGGAAGTCCTACTTCCTTAGACATTGAGTTGTGTTTTCCTTAGGATGAGTGGGTAGGGACTATATTAAGTATTCTTAGGAAAACTTTTATTGCTGGTGATATGCAAATTCTAGAAGAAATTCTGCCAAAAAATCTGCAAAATAATTAGCTTATTCTTCTGAGTGTTAATTGATTCACGAGTCTTCAAAGTCATTATGGACTTGATAAGTTCTAACAGTGATAGATCAGATTCCTGTTCTGTGTCCAAACAGTAATGTGAAAACAAAGTGGTTACTTATGTTATTGCTGTTTTATCATAGAAGAGAATCACTGCTTCTTACTGTGGACACAAGCATTGGAGTATCTCCCATGTCTAAGCACCTGGTCTTTTAAGGGGTTTCGTTAGTAGGCCCTGGAATTTTAGAGCATTGGGTGCCTGCCTCTTTAATATTTCAGATGAGGCAATTGAGGCCTAGGGAACTTCATCTTCATGCTCAAGTTTTGGTCCTGAACTTCCATGACACTTCCATATGGTACAGTCACACATTTTTTTCCTAAAATTTTAAATATTAAACATCGTAATGAGCAACCAGCACTTAAGTTGTCCTCATGTCTTCTAGCCTGGGAGCTTTGATGGATGTCACAACTGTACAGGGCCCTCACAGAGAGCCCAAATCATGGAAGCCAGTTGCTCCTCAGTTAATTTCCTGAGAAGCCAGCAGAACATCTGGCATCACTTTGATCTTGGGTATGCTTTTCAAAAAGCACAAGGAATCCAACTAAGGGCAACTTCGTGGGCCACCAGGTGGCACACTTGCAAGTCAGAACCTAGAAGAAGGAATGAATTAGGGTGCCACTGAAACGAAACTCCTAGCTGGGCCATGTTGAGGAATCTGAGCGGGGAAGTACTTTATGCTAGGGAATGAAATCCACCTAATTCACCCAAGAATCACAAAAATAAAGCAGAAAATGCAAATGCTACAGAAAAGATGTGCTTGGCACAGGTGGTTTATTGCCACTAGGTTAGTCCACGTGGTTAAGGTAGAAAATAGAGAGGCTGATATGATCCTAAGGAAGAAACGGCTCTCAGTAACAGGCAGGACAGGCCCAAACCACAGGTGGATCCACCCTGCTGAAAGCCCACACCAAGGAGCATGAGTGGGAAGGTGGGGCAGGAGCAGTGGAACTCTCTTTCAGGCACTTGGGATCCTGGAAACCAGGACACCATGCTCCTGACCCTGTCAGTGGGTGGAGGTCAAGGCTGTCCTCCTCCCACACCTTGCTACTGTAGTACCAGAGTACAAGTCCTTGCCCAGACATGCTGGTTTGACTGGCATCGTTACAGCTAGGATGCCAGCATTTATATTTTTAAAGCTTTGCTAGTGGTTCCTGTGTGCAACCAAGAATAAAAGACATAGATGACTAACCCCTCCTTCCTACCACACATGGCCAAGCTGTACCCTGAAGACTGTGGTGCTGGTCTCTATCCTCCTGTTCCCCCTTGCCTGCTGTCATGTCTTTAGCTATTGCAGGGACCATCTAGAAGGCTGCCTCCACCCTCTGGCCTAGAATGCTAGAATGCCCTGTCCTTCTTTAGCAGTGAAATCACTGTTGTCGTCTTCTACTTCAAGCCCTGTCATTCCTTTCTCTGCTTCCTCTGTTCTGTGTATTCTCCATTCCCTCCTGGGTAAACTCATGGACACACCTGGTCATTACCCATTGTGTGTCAGTAAGACTCCAGAGTGTGCTGTTTCCTGCCTCTCAAGTGCTGGGATTACAGGCACATGCCATCACACCTGGACTCCCTTGCCAGCTGAACATGCTCAAGAGCAGGGCCAGTGTAGCAGGTGGGGCCAGGAATCGAACCCCAGCCCTTGCGCTTCCTTAAGCAGGTGCTTAGTCTGCTGAGCTATACTGCCAATCCTAAGGCACCTTGAAAGCTTCTGAGGTTTTTTAAAGGTCCCTGACTGTTCAGATTAAAATGCCATCATGCTTTTAATGAATACTATGCTAAAGGCCCAGGGGTTTGTCATTTGTTTCTACCGAGGTCTCTTCATCCGCAGAACACAGAGCTGAAACTCTCCTACTCCAAGTTGCCAGCCCTGGAAAAGATGACAATTTAAAATTTGCTCAAATACCGTTTTTACTGAATGTAGCTCACTCTTTGTCCTAAAGGTGAAAAATCCCAAACTGAACCAGCATAAGCCTGGCAACTTGTACTTTGCCCTTTGTTTTTGCCTGCATTTGCATCATTGTATGGTAATTAGCCCTGCGTCTCCCCTCTGAGCTGTGAACCCCCACTTCATATTCACTGATCAAATGGCAGGAGTGGGTTACCTTTTCATGTAGGAAGATGCATTTCAGAAGAGTTTGCTTTGCTACTGACCTGGCTTTGTTTGCCTTTAATTATGGGCACTGTCTTTCACTCCTTTCTGCCAATTGGTTTGTCATATTTAGACTGATCTTGAAATGTACTTAAGAAGCTTCATTAACAAAAAAAATTGAGCTGTGAAGAACTCTTTGTTATTTGGTGGGCTTTCAAATGACTGATCAGTTTACAATGGCTATCACTATTACTGGAAATGTCACACTGGCTCAGATATTGAAACAGATTTTTGTACAATCACTAAATGCCCCAGACCTACGAGAATACCGAAAGGCAGCATGTAAGTGGAAAATGTCTTTAATTTTTAAAAGCTAAATAGAAATCTGCACTGTACAAAGAAAAATAATGTTTTAGGGCTCTGGACATAGGTGACTTTTTAAAGACTGTAAGATTCTGTCAGTTACTTGTTACTTAACTTATGTGTACATTTGCATAGATTTTCATGATGAGTTCTACCCAGATAAGTACTTTCCTTTCTGTATTACTGGGTTGAAGATACAATTGAACTCTCCTACCCAGAACATCCTTTGGACAGAGAATGGTGAATTCCCCTGTGAAGCATTTTAGTAATGTTCACACACTGTCCCATAAAGCCACTTTTAAAGGGTAGAGATGCTAGGGTTTTGGGTATGTGTAGTTGTATTTGATTTCCTTGAAAGTTTGTATTTCCTGCCCCCCAAGAAGTACATTTGACTTTACCTCCTATTTTGCAGTGTAACCCTAACCCTAACCCTAACCCTAACCCTAACCCTAACCCTCACCCTAACCCTAACCCTAAGAGTATTTGAGATTATTTTTGCCACCAAGCGAAACTGACCTTCCAGTCAAGCTATGAGGAGAGTTCCTAGATCGGGGGGGGGGGGGGGGGGGGGGGGGGGGGGGGGGGGCAGCACAGTGCATGGTGGTGACCCCATTGTCCATCCTCTGCAACTACACACTGCCTGTATAGGTCATTCCTTCACAGTGTACTTATTGAGCACCTGCTGTATTCCTGGCATTTGGGGAGATAGAGGTTGTGAGACAGATACAGAACTTGTGTTGGATTTTGAGAGCATACCATTTGAAGGGTGAAGGTGGAGAGGGTTCACACAGGACTAGCTTTTGCCTCATCACCATGGACCTTTCTAGTTTGAGAATATGACTTTGTCACCCTACTTGGAGCACACGGTCAAACACACCCATTGTGTTGTCCGAACCCTGCTCATAGCCCCACCTAGAGCCTTTTGAGGTCTTTCTGGATAGCCTTGTGGTTGCTTCCCTGTGGTATGTCTGTCACCTGCCCACATGTTTGTTTCATTTTCACTGTTTTTCTGTACATGGCTGTGGGCTCATCAGCGCTTCTACTTTTTCACTGGGGTGTGTTGGCAGGAAGGTTTCTATGATAAGGGTGGGCTATCCATGGTGGAGTGTGGGCAGCTCTGGGCCCTCCATGTGTGGGTGACTCTGAGATGCCCGCCAGTCTCCCCATCACTGGACAAGCATAGTATATGTCTCTCTGTGAGCTCTTACTCCTCCCTTTTTAGTCGATTTCCAGTATCATCTTTGTTTTTTAAACCCTCCAGGGGGTTGTGGGCAATTACCAGGATTCTTCCATCTTGGTTTTTATCCACTGTGTTCCTATGGGGATATAAAAGTATGTCAGAAACAATATACCATACAAATCATTAGCTTTTTTATTATGAGTTGTGGTTAAACAGTACGTGAATTGAAGAGTAGCTCAACTGCAACATAGAAGTTCTGGCTTTGTTGAAGCTGTTTTTGGTCTACTTCCTGAAAATCAGACTTGGCTTTTCTCCCTGGGTTTTCTGCCCAGCCATTATTTTACCTGGTTCCTTATATTTGTGTTCAAAGGAGGAAAGGTTTTGAAATGGCTTCTTTGTTTTTACTCCAGTTCTATGTCCAGGCCTTTTACCTCTAGACACTGGGCAAAAGTGTAGTAATCTGGTGTGATGGTTGCTGTGGGTCATCACCACTGCAGCAATGGGAACCGTGTGCTCAGGCAGCAGGTGCCCTGCTCACGCAGGTCCCCCAGCCCAGAGTGGCTTGCTAAATTCTCCATGATGTGCTACAAAAATAGGCACATCTGTGTTGAGTATTTAATTTTGCTTAAAATAAAAACACAAAAGATGGACACCTGGTGTATCTCTTGACAGAAGGCTAAAGTCTCTTTAAAAATTAAATTATCATTATTTTGCTTTTGGCTGATTGAGAGCCATCAGCAGAGTCCTGAGCTGTCATCTGGCCATGTACCTCACGCAGAGTGCAAGGTCTATAGTTTATAATTTCACTTGTCTTAAGTGTTGCCTTTGGGAACAGGTCAAGTGCAGGATTTCTTTAGGATTTTGTAGACTGGAGCCCCCTTTCTAGCCTTACGTTTCACTCACATTGCATTCCATGGTAAACCTTTTCTAGTGGCACCACCCATTTAGTCTTAGTTGACTCTCAGCTCCCCCACTCATTTTTTTGCCAACTCGCCCGGCATTACTTTGTACATGCCATTTATATGTAATATAGTATCAAGCACGACTTCCATTAACAGGTTTGGAAATAAAACCAGGTAATCAGGTGGTGAGAATAGGAGAGGAGAGGCATGGCTCATTGCCTTCCCTGGCCTTGCAGTTTGACAGTGAGAGCTTCTAGGTCCTTCTGTTCTGAGTTAGGAATCCTGTCAGTGCCTGCAGGTTGTGAGGCGATGGGGAAGAAAGATGTGGTTTGCGCCCTCAAGCACAACTATGTGACAGAGCATACAATATTGAAGCAAGTATATTTATGATATTGTACAATTGTTACCTATTTTCAGAATTTTTGCAAAAAAGTTTTTAAATTGAAGTCTTAACTCAGTTGTACTTTTACCTCTGAACTAACCCTCTTCTAGGTACCATGCATGCAGGACCACTCAGTACTCTTCTTGTCTGACTTGCTGGACACGATAGCTGGCCACGTCCATCTGTGTTGCAGCATGCGTCAGCATGCCATTTCTCTCTATAACACTGCAAAGTCTGTCACGATCACCTTCGGCTTGCTCGTTTCTCTGCTGATGGCTACCTGTGTTTGTGGCATCTTGCTGGCTGCTGGGAGTAATGTTGCTATGAATGACAGTACCCAGCTACCTGAGTCCCTGCTTTGAAGTCTTCTGGGTGTAGTTAAACTTTTTCACCAGCAATGGGGGAGATACTGCAAGTATCTGGAGAATCCATGAGCAGTGAACATTGTTTTTTAAGAGTCCAGCACTGACAAGTCCTAAGTACTCCTTGGAAGGGCTCTCTTTCTGCTTTTGGGGAGCAAGGACTATCTTTGAGGTTCAGCACTGAGCAAGGCACCAGGCATCAGTACTTATCTTGCAGCTCTGAATTTCCTAGTCAAGCAAGCGTTCAGTATAGGAGTGCTGGTGTGATGGCGTTTGTTGTGTAACTTTTTATTTTGATCTATTATTGTATGTTGGGGGAACAGAAATAAACCTGGGGATTGAGCCCAGGGCCCTTGTACAGCCTTTTTAAACAATTTTAAGACCAGACTTGTTAATTCACTAATTTGTCCAGGTTTGGCTGTAGCTTCTGATCCTCTTACTTTAGTTTCTCAGAGTGCTGAGGTTGTACCTGACTGAAAACTACTTTTAACCAAATATGTGACCAAACATAATTAAGAGAGTGCTTTCCTAACACACACACACACACACACACACACACACACACACTCTTAAAGCAAGTAAAATGCAATCCACAAACACTTGTTGGCAACTTGCTATGTTTCAGATACAATTCTTCCTCTCCCTCACCCACTTTTTTTTCTGAGTATGGGGTTGAGACAGGGTTTCACTATGTAGCTCAAGCTGACCTTGAACTTATTGTGTTGGCCAGGCTGTCCTCACACTTGTAGCAATCCTCCTACTTTAGCTTCTTGAGTGCTGGGATTATAGAAATACTACACCATGCCTAGCAGGATACATTTCATGATGTATAATTCCAGAGCAGTTTCAAAGCTCAGTTGATTTACCTTTTAAAAACTGTTCCTTTAAGGTGAACTATTCAATCTATCCTTCCCTCCCTCCTTTTTTCTCTCTCTCTTTCATCAGTCTATGATTTTCCTAATTGTGAGACCATTATAATAATATTTAAGATATTTTGGAAGCAAGGGAATACTCATTATCCACAGTCCCATCCTAATAAAACTATATAGTGTGAGTTAGCAGATTGAACTTACCATTTTGAAAATAAAACCCTGAATGCTCCTGGTGGTAATTATTTTAAGAATTATTTCTTAAAAGGACTGGGGAGATAGCTCAGGAGAATAAGCGCTTGCCTGGCAAACGCAAGGACCTGAGTTCAATCCTCAGTCCCACAAAAAAAAAAAAAAAACTCTAAAACTAGTAGTAAAGCATAAAGTAGTGATCTTGAATGTGCAGGTCTTATGTGCCACAGAAAAATCATCTACCTACTGAGCTACATCCTCGACTTGTTAAAAGATTTTCTTTTATATTGAGACAGATTCTTCCTCCATTGTACAGGCTTGAACTTGGGATCTGCCCTGAGTAGCTGGGGTACAGGTGTGCACCATGGTCGTCACACCATAATTGTTTTAATCAATGAAATGAGCCATCTTCTTGCTGGACTAATAGAACTGACATAGATCATCCTTAAGGGCAGAGCGGTGGATTACAGCCTTATAGGGACTGGATGTTTAGGAGCCTGTCCTACCTTTTATGTGTTTACACATTGAAGGGAATATTTTTGCTTGTGCTCTTGTAATGGGCTCATTTGCTTATGTGTGGGTTGAGACGTTGCAGTGAGCGGAAGATGGCTTAGATCCACTGCTGAGTGTCAGCAGAACAGGGGGTGTGGCTGACGGTTCTGGCAGGGTTTAGGGAGGACCAGTCCTCATGACCCAGAGGACTTGGAGCCACATCCATGGAGAGGCCGGCTTCAGTGGCGCTCTCCCTATGACAAGAAGGGGGGCAGGTGGCGAATGGCACAGCTTGGGCTGAACACAGAGAGATGGCCATGGTGGGGACTGTTCTCAGGACCCTTAGCTGGTCAGGCTGGGAGAGGCAGGTTGGGTCTGAGGAAAGCAGCTGGCAAGGAATCCCATGAAGAACTTTTCAAGTTGCCTGTGAGGCCATATTTGCTGTTGCCACTGCCGCATGTGTTACAGGCTTTGGTGTTCTCACCTATGAAGTAGTTGAGGAGGGGAACTGTGGCTGTGGATCTCAGGAATAGGAGGTGACTGAGGTGGAGGTGGCCTGCAGAGAAGTGCTTGAGGTGGGTTCTTCTCTCCAGGTGATGCAGTATGGCTTGTCTAGGGTAGTGTAGCAGGAGGAAAGGAACCGGGATGTGCTGAGAGACTCCCTAAGAACCATGGCCAGAGTTTGCTGCTATAGGGGGAGAAGTTAGCCAAGACAATGGAGGCCACACTGGGAGCCACTCACTGAAACAGGAAGTGGGTAAGTCCAGACCACTTGGCACTGCAGTAAGAGGTCCTATTTCTGGAGTAAGCCGTGCAGCATGTGTTCTGTGTTCACTGTGTGCCAAAGCACAGTTCTAGCACTTTGCTCAAAAGCCTGACAAAATAGGGGCTGCCACCTCCACTTCGCACATGGAGAACCTCAGGCTGAATGGGGTAGTCGCTTGGCGCAGGGTTAGTGTGTGGCACAGCCAGAGTGCAAATCTAAACTGCCTTAGTGCAAGACCACATGCACCTGGTGTGCTAAAGTGCTCTACCTGTACCTGGCATAGTAAGACCGACCAATCCATGAGAAAATGGATTGACTAAAATATATTGCAGTATAAATCCTTTGAGAACTTTTTTTTTTTTTTTTTTTTTTTTTTTTTGGCTTTTTGAGACAGGATCTTGCTATGCAGTTCAGGCTGCCCTTGAGCTCACTTTTGTAGCCCAGCCTGGTCTAGAACTCGCACTGATCCTCCTGCCTCAGCCTCCCAAGTGCTGGGATTACAGGCATGTGCCACCATGCCTGGCCCTTTGAGAACTTTTGGATACAATTTACTGTCAATATTATGAGCAGACTCAGTTGGAACCACTCCTTTGTAGAAAGGGGTAAATAATTGAGATACAGTAGTAGCACTTCTACGTGTTACTGCTTCTCTGTGCATTATTCATTGCTCTGTCCAGCTCTGGAAAGGATCCCAGTCTCCCTGTGTCCTGATTCTGGCTGTTCCACTTAGGTGCAGAGCCTGATGGACGCAGCTTGTCTCACCTTACAGTGCTTCTCGCCTCTGTGCTGCTTAATAGCTCTTAATGACTATAACTGACCTTGTTATTTTCAGCAAATCAAGGCTGCCTGGGAATGTTTTGGTCTCATGTGTACTTTTCTTGACATAATGGGGCTACATCAGGGCCTCCAGGTGAGATACCTGGGCAGTAAACAGATGAGATTGGTCTCTGTGCACACTATGCAGGGAACAGTTTTGGTCCTTCTCTTAAGCACTTCTGGGTGTCCCCTGTCCCTGGAGACTTTCCTTCTATCCTTACATGTGAGCATATCTGTTTGGCAGCAGATTTTATTTATAGTTTTATATTTTCCAGTGCCATAGGCATCCAAGGGAAGGCCTATTCTTGGGACCTTTAGCCCTGGCAAACAGAACTTCTTCTGCTGGCCTGAGCTGTGCTCTTGGGCTTCCAGCAGTGTCAGCAGGGAAGGGTCTTGTTCATGCCTTGTGGTCTTGCTCTGTACCCACTGTGGAAACTGCACTCTCTCTGCAGCTTTCTGACACCTTATCTTCCTTGCCTCTCTCCTTCCTTTTTACTGATCCTCTTTATAAAATCTTTTGTGAGTCTTTTTCTACTCCCTCTTGGCTGGTAGAGCCCTTGGAGGTGGGTACTTGGGTTTTTTCCTTTGATGATTTGATTCTTTAAACAATTTTTTTTCTTTCTTTCTTTCTTTTTTTTTTTTTTTTGTATTTTAGGGAAGGGTCTAGAAGGTGTTCAGGGTCTCACTACTAGATAGGCTTCATTGTGATCCCCATGTTTACAGCCTCCCAAGAGCTGGTATTACAGGTCTGGACCACCACGCCCAGTCTCAGTTGTCATCTCAGTGTGTGCAGGGCAGGCATGGCAGGCCTGGGTCAGCCTCTGAGCCTGCTGCCCGTGCTATGCTCTTGTGTCCCATTCCCTTTCAGGTTATGCCGTGTCCTTAGCCTCTGCCATCCTGAACTTGTGAATGGCCTCACTATTGCTGTCTTGTACTCATGCTCTTTGCCTTTTCTGTCCCTTTTTTCACTTGGCTTGGATGGCTTTTACTGCTCCCTAAGCACTCAGATAAGGCTTTCTACAGCCTGCTACGTGTGCAGAAGGGCACACAAGTCCTATATGTATGAACTCTTTGCTTTTTCTTTACTTTTTTTTTTTTTTTTGATCAGGTCTCCCTGTATAGTTTATGCTGGCTTTGAGCTCACTATGTAGCCCAGGCTGGCCTCAAGCTCATTGTGATACAATTGACAGAGGCCCCTGAGTGCTGGGTTATAGGAGTGTGCCACTATGCCCAGCCCATTTTCCGAATGATCCTACAGAAGCAATTGAAAGCACCTCAGGAATTCTTTTGTGCCGTTGCCCTGGCCCATCTCTCCCAGGGACCTTTTCTTCTACTCCCTCACCAAATCATCCATGAGTCAGCCTTCTGAGTTTTTATTCCACTAAGACCTATAAACCATTAACATGTTCTTTTTCTGACAGTATGATTTTTCCTTTTTATTCTTAACTTCTTCTTGTGGGTTTTTATCACCTTGTTTGCAGAGCAGTGCCTGCCATACCTTTCCTCAGATCAATCCAGTGTATTGATGTACATATGTATTATGTTCCCTGAAAAGCATGTAGTAAGTCTCCGCAGTTTCAGGTGCATGGCAGGGGTCACACCCAGATGTGCAGAACTCTTGACAGTCCAGTTGCATCCTACCTAATCTCACTTCTCATAGCCCCCCCAGATGCTCTGACTTCCAATCAGGCTAGTTCTGTAGCTCCACAGGCCTCACATGCCATGCTCAATGCCAGCCCATTCCTTATGCCACCTCCTTTGGCTTTGCCTCTTCTGTTATGGTCAAAGTGCCAGCCACTTCATTTCATTCATTTCAAATTTGGAGCTGTGGTTCAATTATTCTGACACCTAAGTAGTTTGTGTTTTTAGCTCTGATGTATGTAATGGTCATGGGTGAAACAAGTATGTACTTTCTCCCAGCACACCTAGCACAGTGCTTTTGCAGATACCCGGATACATGGATTACGTGTGTATGTACATGAGTGAATGTTTTGCCATGTCAATTTTATAAGGTTCAAGTTTCATACTCAGCATCTACAGTATGTATCTTTATAAAACTAAATTCACTGGTTTCTTACCTAGGAATTTGTCTTGGCATTAGGTTGCTGAATTTGAAAACCAGTCTATGCCACTTATTGTATGACTGTATTACGGGCATAATGTGTTCTGTCTTATTGCTTAGAGAGCTCTGTGAATGGTTCTCCTTTTGGTGAGCATTGTAATGTAAGGAGAATTAGATAGAAACAAGTGAATTGATAAAAGCCTGAAGAAAAACCCAAAGATGCAATGCCTTGTACATTCTGCGGAAGGGTGATTGGCTGATGATTTTTTGTTTTTTGGTTTCCACACCATGAGATTTCATTTTTAAGCTGACTTTCAGCATGTCAGCATCATGTCAGTGTCCACAATCAGAATGGGAAGTTGACCTGTTTGTATGTTTAATCCTACAGAGGCTGTGGCATACAGCACTTTCCCAGCTTGCACACCAAACCATGGCCCTGACCCTCATGCTTAGCTGAGGGTTGCAAACAGTAACTTTCTAGATGAACTTTAGATAGACTCCCTCTCCAGCCATAAACAGCCAGGCAACCTCATCCTATTTTTATTGTAGAATGCATGGAAGATGGAACTCAGTACTGGAAGAAATGCTTCTTTTTGCCAAGCAATCATACTCAACGCAATTCTTATTTTTCTTGGCAGGCTGTTCTCAACCATCTGTGAGTCCAGGGGAACCATCCCCCCCATCCATCTTTCCTGCACAGTCGGAGTTAATCGTCAGTGCTGGTGACCAGATCAGGCTGATATGCTCCGATCCGGCCTTTGTCAGATGGACTTTCAAGAGCCTGGATCCCCACACAAATGAGCATAAGGACAGCGAATGGATCCGAGAAAAAGCAGAGGCTGTCCATACAGGCAAATACACGTGCATCAACAAAGACGGTTTAAGCAGCTCCATTTATGTATTTGTTAGAGGTAAATGCTTGGCTTCCTGCGATGCTGCACTTTAGAGGACTTAATATATGGTTCTTAATTTTGGATGACATGTAGATGACTAAACCACAGGTAAAATTTTGTTGGCTGGGTTTGGAAAGCCTAAACCAAGGGCTTACTTGCTCATTTCCACCAGCTTTTGATGCGTGGTAGCTTTGAGTGTGACCACAGCTGGAGGTGGGCAAGGCTATGATGTTCTTCCTAATGAGACTACAGCATGTTTAGCCCATTTGTCCCAGTGCTGTAAGTAAATTATGCCCTTTGGAACAGAGCATCTTTTATGCCTTGAGTTTCTAGATATTTTCACTTAATAAAAAAACACTTCAGGAAGCCAAAGTCCTATACAGTCTCTCTAGACCTGCACTTCAAAAGATTTAGCCCATTCATAGGGGGTAAATTAGAAAACACAAAAACAAAAAGCAGCTTGGTCACCTAGGCACTCCATGTCTGTCCCAAATTGTATGTAGAGTTGATTTCCTTCAGAAAGTGTGATCTCTTAGAAGTAAAAGAAAAAGAAATGTGGCCATTGCCTTCTTTTTTTTTCAATTTTTTTTTTTTTTTTGTTTATTTATTTTTATGGCCGTCTCAGCCTGCCCTGAGGGCAAGGCTGGCGCAGCATATGGTGCCGGGGATTGAACCGCGGTCCCTGCAGCTGCCCAAGCTTTCCTAAGCAGGCGCTTTAGACCACTGAGCCATCCTGCCGGGCCCGCCATTGCCTTCTATACCTCCTTTTACCTGACATTTAATGGCTCCTCTGTGCTTTTGCTATCTTGCTGGGTAGGGCTGTATCCTTTGGTTGACTGAAAACTGAACTACTGACCATTTAAGTGACAAATCCAAGTTACAGGAGGAGAAATAAAAGTCCTGAGTTTTTTCCTGGGTGTACTAGGCCTGGGGCTGTCATTAAAGAGTAGCCTAAGGTAAGCAGCCTTATCCATGGTACTGGGGAGGACTCCTCCACAGCAAGAATCCAGTTCCTCACTGCAGTGTTTGGATAAGGAGACCTGTGCTCTGCCTTAGGGAACTATAAGAGAGAGTGAAGCAGATTCTAGTACACTCTATCAGGGAGTAATAGAGCTGACCCTGAAGATTGCTGTGAAATTGACTGTATCTCTCTTTAGTTATCAGTTGTCATTTCCTAAATGGGTGGCTAAGAAGAAATACATGCAGATAACCATAGCTTAGCTTTGGGCTACAGTTCCATCAATGTTGAGGTAGCCCATATACTGTAATTTCCAGGTAGTCATGAAATGTCATTCTGCTTATTAGTAGAATAGGTTAGAAAACAGCATACTTGAGGAAAACTTTAGAATTAGCCAACTGGCTCGCAGAGCACACTTCTATAACTCAGCTTCATCCATAATGATTACAACTTAAGACATTCAGATTCTGAAGTACTCTGCATCACAGCCATGAATGAAAGCAGGCCATTGCTATGAGAGACAGGCTGTGGTGGCTGAAAATGAGTAGATGAGAGAATAACCAACTCTGGCCTCACATCATAATTTGGCTATCTTATTATAACTTGTTCATAGGGAAATTAGTAATGCCAAGGGGTATGTACCTCATTTTCATCACTGTTTTAAAAATTAGTCTATCAAATATAGGTATATCTTAATGATGGCAAATTCGGCTTCGTTAGCACACCTGATTTCCAGATGGAAAGGACAGACTGAAAGCAGATTTTAAAGTGTAATCAGTGAGCCCACGCGTTTACCTGTGTTATCAGTCTGGGGTGGTAGCAGACTGTGCCTGTACAGTACAGAGGCTCGTCGTCACTTGTGGGACATCCTCATTTTCTGGAGCCGTTCCCTGCCTCTGTCTGGGCTCATGGTATACTCTAAACTACCCCTTTCACTTGCAAGGGTCCTGGCTTGGGGACTACAGTGTCTGTCATGGTGTCTCGGAGACTCATAGCTCTTCTGTGCACTTGAGATTACTTCTCTTCCTGATGTTCTGTATTTCTCTTTAGAAATGTGAATAGAGGGAGGTTGACATGTTTTTTTTTTTTTTTTTTTTTTTTTTTTTTTTTTTTTTTTTTTTTTTTTTGCACTGCCCAGTCTGCTCAGTGTTGTCTAGGTTCTCTCCAGGAGCTGAGCCATTCTGGAGCCTGACAGCTCTAGAAAAAAAGGTGCTGCTCATGCAGAGAGGATAGAGGCAGTTGCAATCATCAGACTGGCTTACTCTTGGCTGCTGCTCTTGTTGGAGGGGGGAACAATTCCAATAAAACATTCTCAGATTCATAAGAGTTCAGGTTTTAGAATCATTCATATTTGAATTTGAGGACTATATAGTACTTGCCAGTGTGTCACCTGTGAGGTGTCACTGTTTTGAGACTTGTTGCTTCACCTATGAGATGGTGATAATGACATAAGTTGAGTTATCCCAAATCCAGAAATCTGAAATGTGAATTTTTTCAACAACAGTGTGACATAACAATTTGTAGACTTCAGATTTGGGATACTCAACTGGTAAAGTCTTTGCAAATATTCCAAAATCTGAAATACTTATTATCTCAAACATTTTGGAAAAGACCTACTCAAACTTTAGTACATAGAGATATTGTATAGATTAAAGAAGGTCAGTATGTAGTGGTCCAACCTTACTGCAGACACATGGCAAATGTTTCATATGTGTTAACTCTTACTTGTTCTATCTGGATAAATTTTTGCTTTTGTTTGTACAGAGATTTGACTGTCCCAAAAGGCAACATTTTAAATCTGTTAAAAATGCTTGTGACCAGCTATTTAAACTGCCGATTTTTGCTGTGTTTCTAGATCCTGCCAGGCCTTTCCTTATTGGCCTTCCCTTGTACGGAAAAGAAGATAATGACACGCTGGTCCGCTGTCCTCTGACGGATCCAGGAATGACCAATTATTCCCTCAAGGAATGTGAGGGGAAGCCTCTCCCCAAGGACTTAACGTTTGTGCCTGACCCCAAGGCTGGCATTACCATCAGAAACGTGCAGCGTGCCTACCATCGCCTCTGTCTCCGTTGTACTGCCATTCGGGAGGGCAAGTTGGTGCAGTCAGACAGATTTGTCCTGAAAGTGAGGGCAGGTAGGGCCTGCTCCTTCTGGGAATCAGAGACTCTTCATGTAGCTGTTTGCTCCCTTCCTTGCTGGTTAGCCTTAGTGTGGGTAAGCAGGACCCGGGCTCTTCAGGAACTCCCCCAGCTTCCAGATTGAGATGGTTGCTTGTCACTTCACAATTCCAAGCCCAAGTGGTGGTGTGTGACTTTTACTAGCTGGGCTGGGTGTGTCCACTGAAGATTGGCATATAGACCATCTTGGGATGGGCATAAATCTACTAGCTCTGGTCATCTCACACTTGTGTGATTGCATCATGCATTTGCACAGTAAGGAACCCAGTGGGAACGAAGCCTTAATCACACTGTTTGAAACAACATACCAGTGAGCCATCCCCTCCCCCACAGCATTGGGGGTGAAACCCAGAGCCTCACTTGTGGCTAGGCAAGTGCTCTGCTGCCCAGCTGCACTTCCAACCCCTGACTTTGAGACAGGGCTTCTGAATTGTTCAGGGTTTGAAACTTGTGATCCTCATGCCTTAGCCTCCTGAGTCTGTGGGGTTACTAATTCATTCTTTAATGTACTATTGACATGTGAATTGGCTTTTGTCTATAGCCAATTAATTTTGATGCTTTTTCAAACTACTTGAGAATTGAAAAGGAAAGTAACAAGTGACAGTGAGCCTGGGTATTATTGTGACATTATAAATAATATTTTAGTACTGGAACATGATACAGATTTTGAAATTACCTAATCTGGTACCAGTTGGTATTTAGCTTTAGAGAACATATTAAGACTTTTGAAAAAAAGACACTTCTTCAAATTAAGGACAATTTGATCATTTCGAGTTTGAGATTTTAGCTGAGCATGGTGGTGCACACATGTGGTCCCAGTACTCAGGAGCTCAGGTAGGAGGACTGCTGCAAGTTGAGATTAGCTTGGGCTACAAAGTGATCTCTAGGCTAACCTGAACTCCATAGTGAAATTCTGCCTCCAAACAAACAATAACAACAACAACAAAACCATGTTGAGATTTTCAGCAGAAAGCAAGGTATTTATTTGTATAACAAGTGAGAAAGATGATGCCTGTTTGGTTAAATGAACACAATTACATATAAGTCAGATCCCATGAAATCATAAAGCTGCTTCACTATGCCAGGGCTTCCTGTTTTATAAAAGCATTTTCTAGAAGCAGCATGATCTCATATAGACATGCCTACCTTGTCATTCAGTACTAAGGAATTTACCTAAAGGATGCATGACTTAATTGTGGAGGTCTTCAAATACATAAGCAACACACGTAGGTCAGTACCACATTTTGTATTTTATTTAAAAGATGACAGATGAACTTGTATACATCGTAGGGGGAAAAGGCAAGTTAAACTTTCATGCCACAGTAGAGCCAATTATTAGAGGGCCACATTTCTTTTCATTCCAGCCATCAAAGCTATCCCAATTGTGTCTGTGTCTGAACTCAGCTATCTTCTGAGGGAAGGGGAAGAATTTACAGTGACGTGCACAATAAAAGATGTGTCTAGCTCCGTGGGAGCGATGTGGATAAAGGAGAACAGTCAGGTGAGTGGGTGACTTCTTTCATTTGTCTTAATGTGTTGTTCTGTCTGTGTGGGAGATTTTAGGGTTCTTCTCTGAAAGCATATACTGGGCATGGGTCCCTTGGTGTGTCTGTCTAGCTGAAGTTGTCTGGGTGTGTTCAGACGCACGCTTGCCCGTTATGTACTTCCACATTAGTGACAAATAGCTGTCATGTTGTAAATTCTAAGAAAATTGTAGAGAATGGCAGCCTCGGGTTACTATATAATGCTGCTTCTTTGAATGATTTGAATAAGGACTTTGAAGAAAAAAATGGTTAACTGCCTAAATAAATAGCTTAGTTTAAAGCTATCGTGCTATTCAAGTCAGATGACTTAGGCAGTAGAAAATGTTAGCTTTTCTCAACTCCATATTTACAAAACAGAAACAGCCTAAAATGTGAGCAACAGAGGTCTTTTCTTCGTTCCAAAATAGCCATATCACTTGAGAGGTTTTTGGCATAGGTAGGGATCTGATTACCTCCTAAAAGGCTGGTTACCTGAGATGAAATTGTTTTTTGTTTGTTTTAGTTACCATGAATAAGATGGTTATCTTTAAGTTGCAACATTTGGACACATTCAGGTTCTCATTCATTTATCAGATACCTATTCAGTGGTTGCTGTATGATGTTACCGTGGTAGCCACATCTTTGGTGGGTGTGTTTGCACCCAATGCTGGGAATCAAACCCAGGGCCTCAGACATGCCGAGCAAACACTCTGCAACTGGGACACATCCTAGGCCAATTTTAATTAGGTGGGTTTTGTTTTGTTTTGAGATGGTCTTGCTTGTACTTCAGGCTCACCTGATCTCTGTGTAGTCCACACTGGCCTCAAACTCATGACAGTCCTCTTGCCTCAGCCTCTGAGTACTAGGATTACAGGTGTGCACTTGTCTTAGTTTTATTTGAAAGTTTTTTCCCTTTCTCTTGATACTCATATCAAATATAACAAAAGTTTTAAATTGTCTTAATTTAATATTTTTGCCTCGTGATTCCAATTGAGCAAGATTTGAATAATATTTTTGAATTATCTTAGTTAACTGGCTATCACTGGTTTCTGTTCATTATAAATGTATATATAAATTAGAAAAGCGTATTCTATTTAATTTGTCCTCTTCCTCATTCCCTATATTTGACATTAGCAATTTCACGCCTATTGAAAGGCTCTTCACTAAACTACCAGCCGTGGTGATGAGCCTATGGGGAACATTGGGGTCGAGGTCACACAGACGTGGTGGGTTATATCTGGCTACATCAAGCCTGCTTCTGGTCTGGAGGACAGCTTGTATCAGAGCCTTGTTCTTTCAGACTAATGGCCCTGGGAAATAAATTTTAGTTTTCATGTCATATAATGTAATAAAAATAACAGCTTCTGTATGGATTTTTGGCTAACTTTATAGGACATAGTACCATATTAATTGGCTTTCTATGATCTTTGATTTCAGATGAAAGAACAATTTAGACTGCGTGTGTACATTTGAGCCTATGTCTAACTTGAAAATTAGCCTTTTTGAGATGAGAAATTAAATTGCCCCAGGCGGTTAGGTTCTGCACCACTTTTCCCACGAGTCTGGCGTGCCATTCCCAATTAATCCACTGGCGCTGGTAGATAAACCTTTAGTGTTGGGAGCCCTTTGGGGAAATCCCAGCGTGTACTGCCAAGGGTTAAAGAAAACCAAATCCTGTGTGAACAATATGTGATGTGTGACTGCAGATGAGGCTCCTGGCTTGCTGCCAGCATTCACCCATGAATTTTTTATTGATATTTTTGGCTTAATTTGGACTACTGTTAGCACCATTAGAGTATCTTAGAAATCATAATATTTGACTCTGATCACTTAGAATAAGTTTAATTCATCATGGAATATAGGGTAGAAATGAGTTTTTGGGTTACTCCAGTAATTTATGTAAGCATAAGGAGAATCTTAACGTTTATTTAACACATATTCATCTGGGTTAGCTTTCCTAGTGGTTCTGAAGTCTAGTGTTGTGCTTGCTTCTAATTCTGAGCCTGATGGTATTCCATGTTTTGATCTTTTGGCTCGTGTGTGGATATTGCTTGACTTAGGACCAAGCCATTTGGTCTGGTATTGACCAGTCCCATATTCCTGCTTCCCTCCCTGTTGAGGACTGTAGGACTCATGGAAGAGGGTGAGGGAAGATGTGTTTCAGATGTTCAGTTTACAATGTTGTCCAATCATTGTTGCTGCCTTCAGAGAGAAATCTGAAAAACAGTGGCCTCAGAAGGGCCAGTAGGAACTGGTCACTTGGCTTTGCTGCCACCTCTTTTTAGCTATCAGTCTTATGCAGAAAAATGACAGATTTCTACCAGTTATACAGGAAACTCAGAAGGTGTGGCTTCTGACCCTTGGAAGACACATTTGTTTCTTCATAACCTTCTTAGAACTAAAGCTAAGCATGGTGGGATCTGACTTGCACAACTTCCCTGCTTTTTGTTCACCACCAATAGTCACATTTTATGCATGTCTATTTTGATGTAAACTTTTTGAAAAAATTGGATTGAGGGTGTAGCTCAGCCATAGAGTACATACCAAGCAAGTACAAGGCCCAGGATTGAATCTCCAGCACTCACCCCACCAAAAGAATTCTCATGTCTAAATATTGTTAATAAAAAAATAGAAATAGGCATGATCTGTAGGAAACAATGATGTGTAACAAAAATAGAACATAAATGAACGTTACGTGTAATTTTCAACTTGTACGAATGTTGAAAAAAGCAAAAACAAGGTAAAATTGATTTTACTAATCTTGCTTGGCCCAGTGCATAAAATGTTATTTTACCTATAATTAATATAAAAGCTATTAATAAGATATTTTGCATTAGTTTTCTATGCCAAATCATCCAAATTTGGAGCATTTTAAGAGTATTTACAGCATAGCTTGATTGGGGCTGTCAAATGCTAAGTGCTTAATGGTCACAAGTTGCACTTATTTGCCAATAGTCCTAATTTTTGTTGTTGTCTCTACCAGATAAACACTTAGGTTAGCATCAGGTTAGCATCTTGGAGGTTTTGACTTTTTTAAACTAACTTTCTTGAAATATATTTGTTGAGACTGTCAGGGTATGCCTATGCTGCCAAGCTACTTTACAGAGAGAGATAGTTCTGACTTTCCACACTGGCCTAGTCCAACAATGTCAGGGCCACCATAGCCTGCTGAGGAATTTTGCTGGATTTCATTCTGTGTCTGTAGCAGCTCTTGTGTACTTTGAGTTTTTAATTGTTCTGTTTTTTCCCATTAGGAATGTGCATTTTATAGAAAATTTGACAGAGACCAGGGTTTGATCCACCTGCTAAGCCAATCCCCCCTCCCCTCCCACAGGGCACACTGAGACAGCAGTTGAGACTGGGTGTGGTATTGTACACCTGTAATCTCAGTGCTTGGGAAGCTGAAAACAGGAGAATCACTACAAGTCTAATCTGTGTAGTAAGACCCTTTAGGCTCTGTACTAAATACATTTAAAAATTTAAAAAAGAAAATTTAGAAGAGGCATAAAGCTGTTTTCAGTTCTTTAATATTTTCAAGAGAGCTGCTATAGCTTACACACACACACACACACACACACACACACACACACACACACACACATATACATATAATGCAAGCAGTCTTTCCAGTGTCTTGTGGGCAGGCAAATAAGAAGTGGGAAGAGAACACAAAGGTAAATTCACAGTCTTTTTTCAGTCCTTTCTCTTTAGCCACTGCTCAGATACTCTGCACCTCAATCTTATGTTACATATGCCTTGGCACTCCCTTCTGTAATCATCAAAATTGTGCCAAGGGCTGTAGGATGAATTTACCAATTAGTTGAGTACAGTTTGATTCTGTTTTAATTTCTCTAAATAAGAAATGTTAATAAAATAAACCATTATTATTATTAGCAATGTGTTCTCATCACCTGGTTATACAATAGAACGAGACAGATAACAGGAAATAATATGCATATGCTGACTCAGAAAATGTCAGTACTGTGTAATTTTTTAATATGGTAACTTCTAATATTTCATACCATAGAGACTTTAAAACTGGTGTCCTTGGTTTTTTTTTTTTTGCCATCATTAATAATGGCTGTCTTTCAATATGATTCTGTAATATGAAGGGTTCCAGTGACAGACTTGTCATGATGTTTTATTATTCCTACTTAAGTCATGTATAATGAATGCTAATAAGAAGAAGTTAATTGCTGCTATTTTTAATTTAGGAAAGATCTTGAATATAAATTATATGGTAATCTTTGACTTTTTTTCCTCTCTTCTGAAACCAGCTAACTAAAGCACTGGTAAAACGTAATAGCTGGCATCGGGGTGACTTCAATTATGAACGCCAGGAAACGTTGACAATCAGCTCAACAAGAGTTAATGACTCTGGAGTGTTCATGTGTTACGCCAATAATACTTTTGGATCAGCAAATGTCACAACAACTTTGAAAGTAGTAGGTAAATATCTTTATGGGAATGTATAAATTACTGGCAATAGTGAAAGAAGAAATTACTAGACAGTTTCCTTTTTATGCAAATGAGATTCTAAGAACAGATTCTTAGAATTTTATTATCACTGAATGAATGAATGAATGAGTATTATCCCTATGGCATCTTGCAATTGGCACACAAAAGTACCTTCTACCAGTCTAACAGAGGAAAGGAGAAAGATGTTGCTGAAGTCTCCTCCTCAGCTGACCCACCCAGCAAAGTGTAAGTCAGGCTTTCTCTAAAATTCTAGTCCTTGATGAAAAATCAGAATTTGGAAGTGGCTGTAGACTTTGTCAGAGAGCACAAATGCTCAGGGCCTGGAGTGTTTATCTGAATCTTATATTAGCATTCCCATGCCTTGTGGCTTGTTACTTTCTCACTTTTGGGCCCTTGTGCATTTCTGGTAAGAGGTGAACTGGGCATCTTGTGCCTTTCTCCTTCACTTTGTTCTAAGCCTTCGGGATGGAGGGTCACTGTGACATGGGTTCTACATCACATCAACAAAGCCATGTTCACCTGCACCTGACCCTGTCACAGTAGGTAGTACCCAAAATTGATTTAGCCTTGTCTTCCCTACTCTAGAAATCCCCCCAAAGCATCTACTTGAATGAGAACAGTGGAGTCACTTAATACTTTTGCTTTACTGAAAATAAAATAATTATTTTAAAATTATTTCACTTGTGCTTTTAAAAAGAACTTTTGAATATTGTTTGAATTTAATTGGTTTTCTTGCCTCTTTGATGTAACCATATTCTTGGTTAAGTGCTTGGTGTTTAATCAAAGTGATGGTGAAATTTGCCATCTTGAGTAGTATTTGTTCTCCTATTGGTCCTCTCCCCTCCCCGGATTTCTTCAATAATTTATGTAGCAGTATTAAAAATGATTTAGCCCACAGTCATCTCATAAAATTTGGGTGTTTCTGAAGCCATGTTCTAATGGAAAGTATCTCACCACACTGAACCAGAAAAGGCATTTTCCTTGCAATTACAAAGTCAGCACACAGAAAGAGTAGCACTTTGTCCCTAAACGTGACTGTGAACCATTTATTAATTTGAATAGAAAGCTATGCTTTTAAAATATTAAACGCCATAAGCACTAATTTGCTAAGTTGATTAGGGAGCATGTTGATATATCAGCTTCAGCTCCAGAAAGCAATTAGTAAGGATGTTTTGAGCATATTGTTGTATGTAATCGGATTTGAAAAATCCATTCATCAATTTCCAAGAATTATAAACGTGTGACTGGAAAGACTGTGGCTGTGAAATTTGAATCTAGTTTTATATTGTTTTGGGAATGAGGTGTGATATGATAGGCACAGGAAGGGACAAAGAGAAATGTAATACTCAGGGAGTAAGACTAAGATTTGGGGACAACATGGAGTGGGGAAAGAACAAAGATAGGGGACCGTCCTGAGTTGTCCTGTTTTTAAATGACCTTAAAATAATTATAGCTAAATTATGCTTATAATGATGCTCTATGAAGACAGTAGGACAGTAGAAAAGGTGAAGCAGGCCAGTGAGATAGCTCAGCACACTAAGAGCCTGCTTTGGCCAGTACAGGGACAAGGCTTCAATTCCTGGTCCTGAATGTCATCCTAGTCCTGCTCCCTGGATGCACTGAATCAGGAACTTACTTAGTTCACATGTGGAAGCACACGCCTGTAATCCTCGCACTGGGGAGGCTGAGTGCAGGAGGATCCCAATGAGTCTGAGCTGCGTAGTGAGACCTGTACCAAATACATAAAAATGGAGAAAAAAAAAAAAGTGAAGCAACTTAATGCAGTGCATCACACCGCATAGTTACCCCTTGTAGCCGTGGTGACAGTGGCTGGAAGCCAGCTGAGTGTTGAGTGGTGAGCTCTCCCACTTAGCTTTCTAATGTACCTTACTTTAGCCCTGCCTGCATTTTCTCTTCTGAGAAAGTCTCATAACTCCCAGGGCTGTGCAAAGGAGAAAAGGCTATAGATTCCATAGAACTATCAGGTGAAGAGTTTGCACTTGATTACGTGTTAGCACACCACTGATTTCTTAATGCAGAAGTCTGTGAAACAATCATATTTTGTACTAGAACAACTTGGATGGAGTTCTTTGATTCTCGGTTACAGCGGCGAGAATTTGAAGTTCTGTCCATTCCTTATTGAGCAAATGAGACAAAAAATTCAGGGAGACTTAAGTATTTATATATGACTATTGTGAAGGAAATAATCTCAATGCAAATATTCTTTGAAATATTTGAATATTTTGCATTTGTACTGTGCATTTCTGAGCTTGAGAACCTGAGAATTCAATGTAGCATACAAGTTGAAATTGATGCCTTCAAAATAACCTTAATTGGTTTAATGAATGGCAGAGGATATATCGTTTGATTCCTGCGCAGGACTGGGAGTGGAAACTTCCGTTGTTCTCCAATTTTCATATGGTTGATTTTTATGCTCACCTGAAAAATCCTTTTTTAATTGGAACAGTAGAAAAAGGACAATGCAACCATGTTTTTTGAACATATAGGAAATTAAAGAATGATAGAAACTATAGAGACACCCTTTTGTAAGACATGTAAGTAGATAACATCGAAGTTAATGGAAATTTTATAGTTCATGTTAAAAGGCTGAAAAGCAAGCGAACTTAAGATTTTTTCATAATCCTATTAATTTGATATAACCATTTTTAGGATTTTCAGTACACTGCTTTTATTTTTATATGTAAGAGTTCAATTATACATACAATTTTATTTATATTCTTCCTGTCTCTCACCTAAAATATATAGACTCCAGGATATGCTAGAGCAAGCAGAGGCCAGCCTTGATGTTTCAGATGCGTAGTCAGAGCTAGTTTGTGCTACATGGCTTTTGAGCAAAATAGAAAATGTCTACTTCATCTATAAGTCAGAGATTATAAGCTCTGTTTATAAATTAAAGGCTTTCAATCTATAGCCTCTTTCTTTGTCTGTAATATAGAGGTCAGATCTTTGTTTTTCTGTATTGTTGGAAGAGTAAACATTGTGTGTATTAAGTAAAATGTATGTTCAGGGCATTTGTTGGTGTGTAGTAAACATTCTTTCTATAAATAGTGACTATAAAAATAATATTGGTATTACTTTAGTGCCTCTTTTGAAGCTGCTACTAAGATGATCATCTCTAGGGCTGTATTATTTAGCCAGTTCTTTATTTTGTCATTTAAAAATGATAAACAGTTCAAACGGCACTTTTTTTGTATGTATCTCCATCCACCCCATCTTAAGAAACATTCTCTAATGGAAATTACAGGATTTGATTTAAAAATAGATTTTATAAAAAATCTATATGGCTAAGTGCTTTCTTAAAAGAACTGTGCCAGTTTTACAGTGCAAAACAGTGTGCTACTTTTATCACACTTGCGAGATTGTTGAACTTATTTTAAATTAGTTTTGCTATTTTTAATAAGCGAAAAGCAGTATCATACTTTTAATTACTAGTTTAGCCAGTTTTCTTCTATATTTTAATGTCATTTTCCCTGTTACCCTAATTTTACTGTGTCCAAAAAGATGTTTATGTATTTGAGACATTTGACATTTTTTCCTTCTATTGTTTCCAGAAAGCTTCGAAATCTGTCACCTCTTTTAAAAGTCAGAGAGGAAGGGCCAGTGGATTCAAGGACCTGCTAAGTCAGGTTCAGCCATGCTGGCCCCCTCCTTCCCCCAGGGTGCCCTAAGAGGGTAACTGAGATTGAATGTGGTATTGTGCTCCTGTAACCCCAGTGCTTGGGAGGCTGAAAACAGGAAGGATCACTAGAAAGTCCCATCCATGCAGTGAGACCCTGTACTAAACACATTAAAAAAATTATTTAAAAGTCAGAGCTGAGTCCACCCTGAAGTTTGGTTAAAAGTGTGATTTGTTTGTTCAAATGCTATCTGGTTGATCAGTAATACATATGAGGAGATCTGTGTTTATTTTTCTTCATATACAAAGTGACATTCTTTTGATATCTTTATTGGACATGATGTCTCTTTCCTTTCACTTATGACACTTTCTGATCACATAAATAATTTCATTGGGTCTGAATCTGGGCTGTTAAATCCAAATACATTTTAACCTATTAAACGTCAAGACATAGCTGATGGAGAAGCCCTTTGAGATGATGACAAAGTCTTTCAGAGAACTGCTTCCGAGACTGAGATGGGAGAGTCAGTATTTCCAGTGTCCGCCTTCTCACATTAGGACAGCGGTTGTCTGTGGGCAAAGTGAAAGGTAGCCCAACCGTTATGTTTTCCTCAGTTGTTACTATGGTCAGTTAGTACTGGAAGCTAGGCAATCAATCAGCTTCTAAGACCCAATATTTCTTTTTGGCCAAGAGAGTGATAGTAATAGTTTCTGTCTTATTTTAATTAGATAAAGGATTCATTAATATCTTCTCCATGATGAACACTACCATATTTGTAAATGATGGAGAAAATGTCAATTTGATTGTTGAATATGAGGCATATCCCAAACCTCAGCACCAGCAGTGGATGTACATGAACAGGACCTCCACCAACAGATGGGAAGATTATCCCAAGTCTGAGAACAAAAGTAACATCAGGTAAGGATGAGCCCTGCCCTGAGGGGATCATACCTGTACCCCTCACTTCTCATTGATCTTCTCAAATGACACTTCTGTCACCCCTCAGTGCAAGAGAAGAGTCCCAGGTAAGGAAAGAGAACTCCAGTCCTCATCTGAACATTCCCTTTTCCTGTGCACGTGCTCTCTCTCTCTCTGTCTCTCTCTGTCTCTCTCTGTCTCTCTCTCTCACTCACTCACACACACACACACACACATGCTCACACACAGAATCTCTGCCTCAGTTTTCTCATTTGGAAAATGAGAGACAATTCTTTCCTAGAATTTGGAGGACAGACCAAAGCGGTGATCGTATTCAGGGTAAAATAAGTAATTCTCTACAGAGAAAGAGGAAAGTTGGCATCACTTACTTGTCTCTTAAGACCCTAAGGGGAAAAAATCAAAGCCAACAGAATCATTAAGTGTAGTAGCTTTGAGCTGGGCAGTGAACTCCAGAACTTCTACCTCACAGCTCTCATTTGGTTCTCAAAACATAATAATAAAAAGATAGTATGCTAATACTCTCTACAGGCTCTGTTTCCTGTCAGGCGGGTCTGTGCCTTGTACATACTCCCTCTGTCTTCATGAACCTCTGTGTGGGTACTGTTGCTTCTCCACTTTTGGGAGAGGAAGCTGAAGTACAGAAGGGTGAGGTCACTTGACCAAGAGCAGATGACTGATAAGAAGGAGGTGCCTGAAGAAAGTGATGTGCTTTTTCAGTCAGGAAATGTTGTCTGCTAGAGGATGTGTTATAGGTGAGAAGTGATGGTATTCTGGACTGAGGATTATCTGGGAAAGAGAATGGATTTCAGAGGTGTCCTAGTGATCAAGAGGACTAGAGGAGATAAAAGCTAAAGATACTCTCAAAGGGTTAGATGATTAACAGGCCATATCACACAAGGAGAGGAGGAGGTAGGCAAGTTTCTGTGGAACGATAGTGAGGCCACTTTGGAGTTTGTTAAATTGAGGTCAAAGAGGGAATTTTTTTTTTTCTTTTTTTGCCTTTTTGAGACAGGGTCTTACTATGCAGTTCGGGTTGGCCTTGAGCTCACTTTTGTAGCTCAAGCTGGTCTCGAACTCACACTGATCCTCCTGCCTCAGCCTCCCAAGTGTTGGGATTACAGTCGTGAGCCACCATGCCTGGCTCAAAGAGGGAATCTTAAGTAGAGATGTCCAAACAGGTACGAGATATGCTAAAGAGTATCTCTGGAAAGCAGAGGCAGAGATAAGAATTCCGAGGCAAAAGATTCCTGCAGAAGAGGAGACCCAACACGGATAGGGAAAGGAACTAAGTAAAGCCTTGGGTCACATAACCTTGGGTGGTCTTCCCATCAAAGTTGCTCATGACCTGCAGACCTTGCTGGACTGTGTGCATCCATAAACATGCGTGGGTGGCGTCGGAGAGGGCTATGGGGTGAGACATAATAGCTGCTCTGGTAGCAAGGCGGTTTGGGTGTGCAGGCCACTCGGAGGTGCAGGGCAGAGAAGGGCGCTCTAGAGGTGCAGGTTGGAATTTGTGTGCCCGTAGCAGGGCGCTCCCAGTGAGACCAGGTGGCTGGTGTGCAGTGTGGGAGGTGAGTGAGCATGGCCATGCACGCTGTTCCCTGAGATGGCCATGTCAGAGCCCACAGGGCCTTCACACCCACCCCAGCACCCTGAAGTCCAGCAGAAATGTGAGCAGCAAATATAGCCAGGCACTCTGGGAGGAGCAGAACCAGGGACTATGGCTCTGCACGTGGGGTTGGCACACCAGAAGATGGTGAATTCGTGGCATCACCAAGTGGAGGCTTCACAGCCAAGCAAAGCACTGGTGAGAGGGAAGCTGGGCAGGGCAGGAAGCACTTGCAGGGCAGCTGAGGGGCAGGGAGCAGGCATGGGCTGGCTGGGCTGAGCAGTCGGAGCGCCTGTCTGCACCCTGCCTGTAGCCCTCTGCCCCAAACTGGGAGCTTCTTAGTACAGGCTTTGTTGATACTGAATCAAATGAATCCTGTTTTCCTCCAAATAGACACGTATTTACATGTGGAACTGTGACAAAGATGTGGCCTTCAAGGCAGACAGTCCACAGGGGTTGATTTATTGTCCTTTCTTTGTAGATATGTCAGTGAGCTTCATCTCACCCGGCTAAAAGCGACTGAAGGAGGCACTTACACCTTTCTCGTGTCCAACTCTGATGTCGTCAATGCTTCCGTGACATTTACGGTTTATGTGAACAGTAAGTAAAGTGAAGGACTTCTTATCTCTTGGTTTTTTTATTATTTTACGTTGTGGCTCCATTTGTAACAGCTGCAGAACTGAGCGCCTGTGTGCTATGTAAATAATGTTTCATGGTAATTTTGACCTTAACAAAGACCTCGTGGTTTGGTGATTAGAAGAGAAAACCAATTCCTTGTCCTACATTTCGCTGACCACATGACCTTGCAGAAGTGGTACAAATCCTGGGGGGCCCCTGTGAGGTAAAGAGAAAAGCAGCAAAACTTGAAAGTAACAGTTGTTTGAGGGAAAATATATTAGCAATCGTTGGAACGGGGACTTCAGTATTGAATAGGAGCTGGGTTATGGCACTGGCTGGGAAAGAGAGGCTGTCAGAGTCGTTTGTCACAGTACTTTCTTGTTCAAGGCTGGGTTACTGTTTGTGTTCATATTGCTCTCCCACCTGGAGATGCAGGATTGATCCAGCTGAACAGGTCATTGCTGAGTGCCCTGTGTATTGTGGGAGCACTTGCAAGTAGTTACTGGGAGGGTGGCTGCGTTCCTGGGAGGCACCCCAGGCTCCAGCATACTGTGGTCCCACCCACCTCTCCTTACAACTTCTATTTTGTAGTTGTTCCCCCTCCCCCTGCCCTCTCCCCCTCTTTCCTTCTCACCCCCATCCCCCACCGGGGGGATTGAACTCAGCACCTTGTGCTTGCCAGGCAAGCTCTTAAACTCGAGAGATGTCTGCATGGATGTTGTGGCCAGGTGGGTGTGAGCCCCAGTTGGAGATTTGCCAAATGCATAGCTTCCTCCTGAGTACTCCGGTCCACCCTGCATTTCCGAGGAAGGGTGGGTAGGTGCCTGCCAACCATACCTGTCAGAAGGGACCTTTAGGGAATTCCAAGGAAGTGGCACAGTAATCCCCACTGGGATTGGGGTGGGGCTGGGGAGATATCACTGAACACTCTACAGAATGTGTTAGGAAATCTCCTAGCACTTTTGTATGTTGGGCTATAGTGAGGGTTATGGAGACAGGCTGGGAGCCCATCCTCTCCCAGAGGGAACTTTCTTGCTGTGATGTTAGATCATTTACTCATTTGATGTGGTATCTCAGTTAGGATGGTGAGATAGGTAGGCCATCCTACCCGCCAGGAATCAAACTCAGGACCTTGCACTTGCCAGGCAGGCACTGAGCTGTTGAGCTACATCCCCACCCCGATTTACTTCTAAAGGAAGCAAGCCAGGAGCCAGTATGTGATACTCTGGGAAAGTTTCTGGTTGCTAATCTAGAGGGTTATTGACACTGTATGCATTTCTAAAATTGTGTTTTCTAAATAAGATATTAACATGAGCTTAGATAAGGAGGGTCATATGCATACAGTTAAACATATCTATAAATACTGTAGCCCTTCCCAGAATCTTTAATATACAGATATGTGTTATGCCTCCCTTGGAGAAGCCAGGGGAAGGAATGTATCATCCCAGCCTCATTTGATCACACAGAACTTTCCCTTTCCAAGTGAAACCTGTTAATTAATATTTCAGTTTATCAGAATATTTTGATTATTTGGTATCTCACTGGCCCTCAATTCAAATATTTCTAGATGTTAATCAGAGGAGCTCAGCATATTGCTCATGGGCAAAATTGTCTTGCTTCTGAAGAATCTTAATACTTAACTGATTTGAGAGATGACTGTAGGCGAATGGTATCCTTCCAAGTGCAAAAGCCTGCTGTTCATGGGAAGCTGTATTTTGGGTTTTCCTGGATGGAGCTGTACCTCCTCACCTACCAGCTACAAAAGACTTTTCCCATTTGCCACAACATTCTCAATTCATGAGGGTCAGCATTACTTGTAAAGTACAGTCAAAGCAACTACTAGAAAAGTGAAAGTAAAGCAACAGAGATACATGAAGTGCAACATGAGCTTTTCAGAGACTACAAATATGAACATGGCAACCAAATTGCTCCTTCAAGTGGCACTTCTCAGTTTCCGAGTCTTCTCCCAGGGACCACTGAGCGCAGGTCTGGGTGTGGTTTTGCTGCTTAGAGCTCACTTAAAGCTAGTCCGTGGGGACTTCATAAAATGAGGTGCTGTGTGCCTGCCTTTCCCCAGTACCTGGACGAGAGGGGCAGTCAGATGTGTACCTTGTCCCTTCTCCTTAAATTTCTATTGCCATTATGTGGTCTTTCTGAGACACTGACCCCAGGACATTTCTGACTATTCGAGGGTGCAGGGTCTAGAATTGCTCTCCGTTTTCCTTACGCGGCCATGTGACAGGATCAGTTTTAATCCCTTCTGCTGGTGACCTCAGGTCTGTTTGAACCTAGATAAGGCAGGCCATTAACCTTCCAAGTGGCGGCTCTACGTTAGGAGGTCTTTCCTATAGTCTGGGGCTGGGGTCTGCAGGTTCCACCCAACCATTCGATGAGCTCCTGCTCCTCACACTGGGAGCGCAGATAAGGAGAAAGCAGGCTCTGTCCTCTCAGGGTGAGCTCGCCAGGAAGTCTGTTCATCGATAGCAGTTTGTTACAAAAGCCACTGGCTGAGGCATTCAGTTCACTTACCTAACACTGGATTTCCAAATGCTTTGACAGAACTAGCGTTTTTTTTTGTGAACTGTCTATGTTTGTCCCAGTCACTCTGTACAATAATAGTTGGCTCGTTTGTTTGTGATTGTGTATAATACTGTGAGCAGTATTATAGGTTAGGGCTTTTTATGTTGAATTTTTAAGACAAAAGCCAGTGTTACTATAAAATGTAGAATCTAGAACAATTTTTACATTTTAGCTGAGGCACTATCATATGCCAGTGTACTGTGTGGTTTATTCTGTAATAAAAAGCTTAGCCTCAAGGGTGAAAGGAATTGCAAAATCGGAATTAATAAACATCAAGATAATAAATGCATAGGATAAGTGCAGAAATTCCGGCTACTTGGTGACACTGATACATAATTGTTAGGTAGAATCTTGGAAGAAGTGCTAGGGAAAGTTCTTGAGTTGGAGTCATTAAATGCTTGGTGGTTGAAAACTCATTTGTTTTAAAAATTCTATGTATATATTTAACATATCAGGTATGTACAAGGTCAAGTGGGGGCTTTAGTTCCTTATGTGGGAATCTGAAAATACTGTACTCTGACCATTTGTGTTGAAAGCAATTATGTATGTGACATGTTAAGTTTGAAAATGTTGCTATTTTAACCACCCAAGCCATGGCGTGCAAGATGGTTTTAATTACTAAGAGCTTGGATAAACTTCCATCTTTGAATAAAGCTTCCACTGGAAGCTGATGGGAATTTTAATGAAAAAAAAATCAAAATCAGAGGTTCTTTGTATTAAATTTATATTACAATAATTCTTAGAATTGCTTGTCTAAGATTATATATATGTATATATGTATATATATATATATATATATATATATATATATCAGATTCTTAGTAGTAAAGATTTGTTATACTTTGATAAAAATGGTGATTTATTTCCCTTATGAATGAAAATTGACAAGAAGATAGGGTTCTGAAAACTTTAAATTTTACCCAGAAGTGTTTTCTTCATGGGCATTTCTCTTTCCTACATTTCTGCAAATGTTACCAAAAAAAATCCACATCATTAAAATTCTATAATTAGCCCATCTTTCTTATTTAGAAATCTATAATCATTTCAGTTGCAACAAGTTCATCTAAGGTGAAAACAAAAAGCTAATAATAGGGCTGGGGAGATAGCTCAGCAGTTATAAGTGCCTGTCTGGCAAGGGCAGGGACCCAGGTTTGATCCCAGATCCCCAGGCTCTTCGTGCTGGCCCTGAATCAGGGTATGGTAACTCAGGTCTATAATTGTAGACCTGGGGAGGCTGAAACAGTAGGATCACTACAAGTCTGAACTGTGCAGCAAGACCCAGGGTAGTTCAGTTGCTGTGGACTTAAATAGCAATTGGTAATAACGATTTCATAAATGTACTTTGGCTTCTTAATTTTAAATACCCACATGGATCCCGAAGTAATTTATGTAATTATAGAAACTGAATGATATGTTAAGTCTATGATTTTTTTCAAACATCTGCATGCTCTTAAAAGATCCAGTAACTTTAAAATTATATCTCCAAATTTACCTGATAGCATTTCCATGAGTTTAAAATATGTGGTTAATGTCAGGCAGGTTTAATTCTTTTCAGTTTTAAAGGTATGCCCAATAGTGACAAATCTCAGCCACTTGAGGACTGCTGTGGTCCACAGGTTATGGGAACAGTGAGACAGACACTGAGGACCAACAGGTTTGTCTTCCTTTGTTTGGCTTACAAAGAATACATTTAAAAGTAGGCTAGAGTGGAAACCCAAGTGCCTGCTGGACTGCACTAAATTTACTCTCAAAAGTCACCAATTTCAGTCCATTTATGGAAGGGTGTTAACAGAGAGTTGAGAAACAATTTAAGGAAATGCTAAATAATGTATTATTTCTAAATCACTGCATCGTATAATTAACATCCTGCCTGGTGTTAGGGATTATTTATAGATTCTACAGCATACCAAAATCAGCCAAGTAATACATCACCCTTAAAAGCCCTCTGGATTAAAAAGCTCCTTGACCATGTTTGTGAAGTGTGGGATGCCTTTCATGTGTTTCTGGTCATAGTTAAATGCAGTTACAGATGGCTGAACCCACTTTAGGTGGAAGCCACTGTGAGTACGGTGGCCTGCAAGCAAACACATGGCTGTCCTGCCATTTGACCAAAGTGAAGATAGTAGACCTGTCAAGCCTGTCCTGTCCATGGCTTCAGACTTCCTGCCAGCCATCTGGCTTGCCCACCTGACTGGAATCTCACTCAGGGACTTTAGCCAGGCTAAAACAATGATCGCTGGCTTGCTTTCTGGACCTGCTCAGTGTGGGGTCTTGGGCCATTGTGCCCTTCAAGGAAATGAAGAGGGCAGAATTTCTCCAACCAGTGGCCTCTTTGAGAAGTTGGAAATGTTTTCCTATCTCTTAACCTCTTAGCTATCTCCTTGTTTCCATAAGTAAGCATTTACTTGGTGCTGGATACTGAATCTAGGACCTGGTACATACAAAGCACTTGCTCCACCTCTGAGCTACACCTTGCCTGTATTTCTATTTTTAAAAAAATTCTAGGACCTTCCAAATGTGGATGGCTGAGACATACTTGTATTAGAGGCAAAAATTTTTAAACTTCTATACAATTCTCTATGGGCTTTTGCTCAAGGAACTTTGCCTTTTTGTGTTTTTCTCTCATTAATTGGATTCTATTAGACTTAATTCCACACTAAATACTTGGAATTCTTAATCATTAAATAAGGCTGGTACTGAGTGGAGTTCCTTTCTGACTTAGATACTTGGTTTCAAGAGTTTGCCATGGCAGGGAGACAACCCACTTGGGATCCCTCTCCTGTTCCTCTCGTGGACAGGAGCTTTCTTTCTCTCAATAAATAAGTTCTGTTCATTAAAAAAAAAAACAAAAAACAAAAAAAGAATTTGCCATGGCACTGAGACAATGACTAGAACAAAGCTTGGTGTGTGTAGGCATTTTGTACATCTGTCTTTTTAAATTAAAAGTTATTTTTTGTATTACAAAAGTGTGATCTGAAGGGTAGGAAACTAATCAAATTTATTGAGGCAAAAATAAAAAGCAGATTTTAACTCTTAAAGTTTATATACATTTACTGTTTACAATTGCTAATTTTCCTTATTATATATGTATTCTTCCAGATCGCTTAAAACATTTTTAATAAAATGTGTAGTGATGGTGCCTCCTAACGTGTTTTTTCAAGTGCTGAGCTATAGACTTATTGTGTCTTTCCACGTCTGAGAATACTGTCCACGGTGTTTAGGTATCTCATTGTGTGAATCATAATTCTGTTAGGCCATATCTGATGCAATTTCGAGACATTGTGGAGTATGGGAGGATCTTGGAATGATGTGACTGAGTTTTAAAAGAAGCCTGTCAGATGATTATTGAAAGTTTATAATTATCTTGTTTAATCTGAAATGAGTGACCTTGCTAAGTGCCTGGAAACAAGCAAGGTCGCCATCTGTCATCATCTGTCCTGCTCTGTCTTCCACATTCAGACGCATGATAATGCTATGCCAGCTCTTTTTTTTTTTTTTTTTTTTTTTTTTTTTTTTTTTT
>PVJA010017145.1:0-34369 GCA_004027025.1 Myocastor coypus | reverse complement strand
TGGTGGGCCCAGTCTACCTCACATGTTGGGCCTGGTTGCTGGGTCGAATGAGTTTCCAGCAGACCCAGGGTGGTCTAATTCACCCACCAAGCCTGGTTGTGGGGTTGATTGAGTTTCTGGTGGACACAGGGAGGTCTCACTCATGCGCTGGGCCTGGTTGCTAGGTTGAATTGTCATGTGCTGATTTCTTTTCTTTTCCATTATTTATTTATTTGGTCTTTTTGAGACAAGGTCTCGCTATGCAGTTCAGACTGGCCTTGACTTTACTTCTGTAGCCAAGTCTGGTCTCTAACTCACACTGATCCTCCTGCTGCAGCCTCCCTAGTGCTGGTATTGCAGGTGTGTGCCACCATGCCTACCTTTCTTTCTGGATCAAGATGAAATCTCAGTGTTGTTTTAATTTGCATTTCTCTAATGGCCAAGGGTTTTGTTTTTGTTTGGTACCAGGAATTTCATGACTTTAGGCTTGCCAGATAGGTGTTCATGCAACTAAGCTATCTCCCTAGCCTCAGCTTTTTATGAAAATATTAGTTTGAGTTTTCTTTCTTTCTTTCTTTTTTGCTACCAGGGATTGAAGTCAGGACCTTGTACTAGCCACATAGACACGTGTCACTGAACTGTCTCCCCAGTCCAAATGAAACTATACTTTTTTGTTTGTCTAGTATCTCCCCTGCCCTTAGTTTGAGTTTTTGATGTGGCATGTTTTTTTGTTGTTGTTTTTTTTTTGTTTGTTTTTGTTTTTTGTTTTTTAAAAATTTTATGTTAGATATTCTGAAGATATCAATACTGTGTTTATATAAGAATATAAAATCTGAGCCCTACTCTAAAGACAACAATGTGTAGTATAATAACCATTGTTAATTTCCTATCATCTTGTTTTGAAGTTCTGTAACATTTTTCTTTTAAAAAGTTTCAAAGAATATAGAGCCAAAAAAATCTGTACCTTAGTATTTAGACACACGAATGCCATTGTTATACCCACCTGCAGTACTTGGTGCAGTGATACACCCAGAGGTTTGCAGCCTCAGAGGGGACAGCAGGGTACAGGCCATAGCTAGGTGTGTGGTGGGCTACACTGTCCAGCTGTGTGCAAATATGCTTTGGTTCACAGTGGTGAAATGGCCCACACATACAATTCTTTAAAGATATCCCAGCCATTAAGTAGTGCATGACTGTTCAGTTTGCCTTTCTTTTGTCATTAGGATGTTCCCAAGAGGAGGGAAGAATTGAATTGTGGGAAGAAGTCAGAGCTACCTTGAGCAGAGGTTGAGGGCAGGGGTCAGACAGAGGTGAGGCCTAGTGTCTCCTGATGCACCCAAGGATGCACTGTCGTCCCCTTCTTTCTCCTTGTGCTCATGGTCTTGTGTGGTAGGTGAAGGATGGGATGAAGCGTTTGACTGGTGTGGGTCAGGGTTTCTTTAGAGGCGGGAAGGGCTGGGCCTTTGTGTCCCTGGCTGCAAGCATTCACCTGAGCCTGCTTCGCAGACCAACCTCCCTTCTAGCTGCAGAGCTGCTGGAAGGCAGCATGTGAGGTTGCTAGAGAAGGAGCTTCACTCCTTGGGTAGTAACTGCATTTTCTAACAAGCAAATGATTAACTCATCTTAAACCCAAGGGCTGTTTTCTTTTCTCTTTTTTGGTGGTACTGGGTGAACTCCAAGCCTTAGGCAGGAAGATTCCAAGTTCAAGGCCAGCCTGGACTACATAGCAAGGCCTAATCTCAAAAATAAAATAAGCATAAAAGAAAATGCAACAGGGTTGAGGATATAGCTCAGTGGCATAAGCACCTGCATGGCAAGTGCAAGGTCCTGAATTTGATCCCAGGTACCACAAAAAAAAAAAAAAAGACTGGGAAAAAAAAGAATACAAAATAGAACTCTTTACATTGTATATAGGGTCAGAAACATTCAGTAGCTTAAGGAATGTAGAAATAAGTAATTTCTCACTGTGTTTCTGTTCCAGAGAATTTCTTTGGTCAGCAGCTTTGCCGCCTCCCTCTTCCTTGGCTCTTACTCCCCAATTGACTACAGTGATGGTATGCTCCATGGTGGGTGGGCACTCCTTCTACCATGGCAGGTGCTGACCATGCAGCTCTGATTTGCCAAGAAGAGACAATATTAGTTATCTTTTCACTTAGCAGCCAAGGGCCACAAATATTTATTTCCTCACCCTCTCACTAAGAATCAGAAATGTATGAGTGGCTTGGCTGGGCAGTACTGGCTCTGGATCTCAGCAGGTGGCAGCAAACTGGCCACAGGGCTGTTATCTAGGGCTCCACTGGAGCTAGAGGATCTGTGTGTAGGGGTCTATCTGTGACTGCAGGCAGGTGGCCTCCGGGTCTCACCATGTAGACCCCTTCACAGCTACTGATGACATTGTGGGCAAGGACAGGCAAGCAGAAGCTTCAGTGTTTTCCACGCTAATCTTGAAAGTGACAGGCTGTCATCCTGCCTCATCCTGCAACTCACATGGAGCAGTGTGGTACCAGGGACCTTACAACACATGAACATCAGAAGCCTGGGTCCCCCAGGGAGCTGTTCATCAAAGGTTCTGTTCATATGTGGTGAATTAGGAGAGCAAGCCCAGAGCAGCTGGAATATTCCTTGCACCTGCCCCTGGACTGCTCACTCTGCTGCCAGCCATAGCATTGCTCCTGCAGATACTGGGGTTCCTGTTCCTCAGCACAGCAGAACCTCTAACTCTACTCCCCACCTTCTACCTGGGAACTCGCAGAGTTCCTGGCCACTGTGGTGTTTGAGTGTGCAAGGAATAGTGGGGTTCTCTGCCCCAGGAGGATGTGGATGTCCCACACTTACTGTGAAGAGAGGCCTCCATGCTAGTGTTTAAAAACTGTCTGCCAGTTTTCACCAAAGGCTCTTTCTTCAATTGATTCTAGTTTTTATTCCTTCTTTCCTCAGGTTCTGGAATGAATTTGTTACAGATCCAGGAGAAAGTCTGGTCCCAGGCTTGCCTTGGTGCCTGTGCCCCTCATTTAGAGGAGAAGCTTGGGTCGCCGGTGCCATCTTGCTCAGTGGTGGTAGGTCCCCTCCCAGTGACAGGTCTCCTCTCACTGCTGGAAGGCCTGCAGTGCGTCACACACATGTCCATCTGTCAGTCACACACAGGCACGTACACAAGGTTGCAAGTTAGTCTGAGGCAAGTGTTTAATGAAGTCAAAATAAAGGATGTGGATCAGTGATTTGCACATAGGAGGGCTCAGGCATGTGTATAGATTCCTGACTCTTAGTAAAGGGGAACTCTGGGTCATTTCACTCCTAAGGAATAAATATATCAAAGCTGACCTTATAGGCCAAGGAGCCACTGCTGAAGGTACTTTGGCCTGAGGTATGTAGAACACAGGGAAGTATCAGAGAGCCTGGCAGAACACAGGTGCGGAAGCCAGACTGTCTATACTGAGTCCTGGCTCTGCCACTAACTGCATTGATTTTATCTGTACTTCAATTTCCTCATCTGGAACAATGGGAATAATTGGCCAATTATAGTAAATTTAAAGTGTTTAAGACAGTACTTGGTGGCTTGGGTCCATTAGAGACACTTCACTAGCAGTGTCCATTCAGAATGGACACTGACTATGAACAACCAGGACTGCCCTGATTGACCAGTCCTGCTTGGCTGTCCCAGGAATTACTGGAAGAGATCTAGGTCCCACCACTAGACCCTGTGGAATGCAGGTGCCACATGGTCCAAACAACCAGAAAGAACTCTGTAGGAGTTTTATTTTATTTTATTTTATTTGTTTATTTATTCATTTTTATGGCCGGCTCAGCCTGCCCTGAGGGCAAGGCTGGTGCAGCATGTGGTGCCGGGGATCGAACCGCAGTCCCTGCAGCTGCCTAAGCTTTCCGAAGCAGGCGCCTTAGACCACTGAGCCATCCTGCCGGGCCCCTGTCTTCTAAGATGTGATTCTCACCGATAATGCTGCAAAGTACCTTTGGCATCATAAAGGAGACTATCCAAGCAAAACCATCATCATCAGAGTATGCCGCGGGCTGGTACATGGAGCCCAAGGACAAACAGCTCTTCTGCAGAGAAGCTGATAGGGTGTGAACCATGTGCCCAAGCGGTGGGCAGGGCTGGGGAGATAGCTCAGTAGAATAAGTGCTTACCTGGCAAGCACAAGGGCCTGAGTTCAATCCCCAATTCTGGGGAAAAAAAAAAAAAAGTGCTCCCAAGTGGTGGGCAGACAGTGCAGTTCAGAAAGGCAGGAACAGGTTGGTGGTGGCTATTCCAGGCAGGCATGGCTTTTAATTCTTGTGAAGTTGAGTCAAGTTTTGTCCAGGGCAGCAGGCTAGTGCCAAGAGTGTGTACCTCCAAGAAAAAGCCCAGGAGACATGAGCTTTGGAATCAGTGGAAAGAACTGGTAGGGAAAGCAGCATGGTCATGTAATGGGTGTGTCACGTGATGGGGGGAGACAAACGAGCCCTATATTTGTTTTTTAATTATTTTTTATTTTTTCTTGTTTCAGAACTTTTGTTTGTTTGTTTGTTTATTTTTATGGCCGGCTCAGCCTGCCCTCAGGTCAGGGATGGCACAGCATGTGGTGCCGGGGATAGAACTGCGGTTCCTGCAGCCGCCTAAGTTTTCCTAAGCAGGCACTTTAGACCACTGAGCCATTCTGCTGACGAGCCCTATATTTGGTCATCTCATTTTCGAAGGTAGCACCAAAAACCTGTCTTGTTTTCTATAGCAAAATGTGTGGAGACATATTTTATGTCAGAACCTTCTCAAGCCCTATCTTGTCTTTGCAGCTAGCATTTTATCAGCTGTGTGGCTTCACATAGGTGTCACCTGGCAGCCCCTGCCTGACATTCATCTCCACATTTTCCACTCTGAGGCTTCTGACTGCATCTGCACTCTGACCCTGCAGGTGTAGGATGTGCACAGCCCATGGGACTCTTGCCACCCTGTAGCTGTAGTGATGGTGCTCACCCAGCATGCCCTGCTTCCTGTTCAGTCTTTGCAGCATCCACTCTGTCTGCTAGCATCACTTTCCCAGCTGAACCACTTGCATATTAGTCCTGGCTCAGGTTGTAAATTACAGGGCAACCTAGGCCAAGGCATTGGTTTTCCAAGGGGACAGGGATGACTTGTTCTGATGGAAACCTCTCAGATTCTGCTTGCGGGAGCAAAATTTTCCTCCCTGGCACCAGGAAGTCCTATCATTTATTTTAAACTTTTAGAACTAAAATATAGTCAGGAAAAGAAAGAACTTTGTGATTTTTTTTCATAGCTGCTTTGTTAAGAATATGGGTCTGTTCAAGGAGTGACCTGTATTCTGAAGGAGGGTTGTGGTTCCTGGATGGCTCCCCACCCCCAAGTTTATTTTCCTAAGAACATTGTTCTCTGCACCTGTGAGGCTGATTATCCTTATCCTGTGCCTGGGACAATAAGCAGGTGCTTGAGGGAATTACCTACTCCCTTGAGTTTGCTGATTGGTGTCCTGTTACTTTCTTTTTCTTTCCTTTTTTCCCCAGCTCTGTACGCAGAACTTAAAGCTTACAAAAGCAGGCTAAAGTTGGAAATTGGTTTGTTCTCACTGCTCTCAATCTGGAGATCAAGTGGTTTCTGGGATGACCTCATGCTGTGGTGCCAGGCCTGTGCGGGGCATCCCTGGCAGTTTGTGATCCTGAGGGATGTGCCTGGGTAGTGAGAGTGTTCATTTCACCTCCAGCCACTGCAAGAGGCTCCCGAAGCTCCAGGGACCTGGAGCCTGCATGTTCCTGAGGCAGTGATGCTGCCCTGGGCAGGCTGGATTTACCTCAGCAGGGCGCTTACTTTTTCTCCTCAGGGAGCCATTTCTTCCTACTATATCCAACGTTATGGATTTGCCCCTGGATGTAGAGTGGTGGCCTTCACTGGTGACAATCCAGGTGAGTGCCTGGGGTCCACTGTTTGTTGTTGTTGTTTTGTTTTTTGTCTTTTTGAGACAGGATCTTGCTAGGCAGTTGAGGCTGGCCTTGAGCTTACTTTTGTAGCCCAGGATGGTTTCTAACTCACATGGATCGTCCTGCCTCAGCCTCCCAAGTGCTGGTATTATAGGTGTGTGCCACCACGCCAAGCGACTGGTTCTTGTGGACTTGGAAGAATTCCTGTCCAGCCACTTGGCTAAGATGGTCTCCCCTTTCCTTTCTAAAACCTGAGTCCTCCTTGGGTTAGAGAGATAGCTTGGTAGAATAAATGCTTGCCTGAAAAATACAGGGTCCTGTGTTCAATCCCCAGTACCACAATAAACACATACATACATACATACATACATACATACATACATACATATAAAATAAAATAAAATAAAATCTGAGTCCTTGCCACCTTCAGGAGCTGCTCCCTGCTGGTGACATCAGAGGGAAGTTAGAGGAGGCAGGCATGCACCTCACTCAGCCATTTCTGTTCTGAGAGGACATCTGTGCTCCACTCTTCCTCCAGGGCATGGTTCTGTCTTTGCCCTGTTGTCTGCTCTGTCAATATGCCTTATTCCCCTGTCCAGACACCTTGTCTCCTTCCCTGGCCTTTCCTCTTGTCCTCCCTGGGGATCCTGAGGTCCTTATGTCTCCCAAGGAGGGTCAGATAAACAGCTTAGCACATAGAAGAGCACACTGCCTGTTGCCCCCACCTGATCCCTGGAAAAGCAGTCATTTTCCTCAAGAGACACAAGAGAGTTAAAATTGTGGTGTCTCTGTGCCAGGCATTGTGTTGCACCCCTGTTAGCCTAGCACTTGGGAGGTCAAAGCAGGAAGACTGGCACGAGTTTGCAGGGCCAGCCTGGATTAAACAGTGAGTTCAAGGCCAGCCTAAACTATATAGTGTGACCCTGTCTCAAAAAAACAAAGGTGCTGCCTCTGCTCAGTTTGCTCCTATGCTCATAAATAAGCATTGTTTCTGTTTTGCTGTGATTGTTGTTCAGTGACTGTGGATTGAACCCGGGGCATTACCCCTGAGCTATGTCCACAGGCCTTTATCTTTTTTAAACTTTTGTGGTACTGGGGCTTTAACCCAGGGCTTTTGCACTAAGCTGCATCCCCAACTGTTTTGTTAATCTTTATTTTGATAAAGGTTCTTGCCAAGTTCCCCAGGCAGGGCTCCAGTTTAAAATCCTCAGCCCCCTAGGGTGCACCTTTTCTTCGGATTCACCTGGGCAGCCCCATGCAGCTGGTGTGAGGCTCTGCTGAGCCAGCTCTTATTTATGGGTTCCCTCTGCATAAAGGTAGCACTGCTCCCAGTGCAGGGGCAGTGCAGATAGCCTGGAGCTGCCCTCTCTTCTCGTCCTTTCATTGCTGCAGGATAGATTTGCAGAAGTGAGGTCGCTGGATCCAAGGCCTCCGACAGCCACTGCCGACTGAATGTCACTGGTGGAGTTCGAATGTCACTTCCTTCCCTGATTCTCCTTCATTCATTTGTACATTTAGTGAGTGCTTGCTGTGTGCCAGGTGTTCTGCTAAAGATCACTGTGTGTTTCATGTTTAAGGCAGGGGACAGTCAGCATAACCTCGTTCCTTCTGTTGTGCACTTGCGGATAGGAAAGCCCCTCACACTGCTGCCTAGCGTGCTCCATGCTTGGTCTGTCTCTGCTTGTGCATTTTCTACCTCTTGCCCTGGCTCTCTTGGTTCTTTGCATGTTTGAATGCCTGGTGGTAGAGAGGGAGTCTGCACCCTTTAAGGAAGAGACTCCCGAGCTCAAGTTATAGCCCTGACAGCAGACCCCAGCCTCAGCCTTCCTTGTGAGCCCTCAGCTGGCCTGGTCCTGTGGGCTGGATGGGAGACGGAGGCTGTGCTGCTGTCCAGAACTTGCTGTGGTTTGCATTATGAGTCTTGTGAGGCCGCCACCTAACCAGAGCCACCCCTTTGTTTCTCAGCATCACTGGCAGGCATGAGACTGGAGGAAGGTGACATTGCGGTAAGGTGGCTTCTCATACTGATGTGCTCTTTCGGCACCTTTGCTTCTTCTCTGAAAGTCAGCTGGTCCCACAAGGGGTGGTGGCCTGCATCTCCTGCCTTAGGAGCCCAGTGCTCTTGGGTGAGCAGGTAGCTCAAGTAGGTTTAATGGCAGGGAGTCAGCTGTTTGGCTGGATGGTGGTGAGCTACCCAACTGAGCAGGAAGACTGCCTGTGTCTTCTGCATCTATTAGGGAAGTCATTTAAAGAGCCAGTTGCCACCTGGACTGTTCTCTCAATGCAGTAGCAATCTGTGCTAGAAAGTCAGTAAAGGAATCCCTGTTAGCTAAAATCAGGCTGACTTTGGACTCTCCTGGTATGGGAGGGCCCAAGAGGTGCCTGCAGAAGTGCTGTTTCATCAGTAGTGAGTAGTGAAATGATAAGGTTTTTTTCTTTAAAAAAAGAAAACTTATTTATTTATGTTATAGCTGGCTCAGCCTGCCCTGGGGATGGGGCTGGTGCAGGATGTTGTGCCAGGGATTGAACTGTGGTCCCTGTGGTTACCTAAGCAGGTGCTTTAGACTGCTGAGCTATTGCACAGCCCCTAAAATGATAAGATTTTAAAGAAGGGTAATACAGAGCTTTCTGCTGGCAGAGAGGAAAAGTTTGTAGGCAAAACTCAAGCAACTCCTCCACCCTTCTTTTGCCAGGTCAGCCTGGGTACCAGTGACACCCTGTTTCTCTGGCTTCGGGAGCCTTTGCCTGCCTTAGAAGGCCACGTCTTCTGCAACCCAGTTGAACTGCAGCACTACATGGCACTCTTGTGGTGGGCATGGAAGTGGTTGGCACAATTCATGGGTAGGGGGAAGGAGGTACAGTCTGGCCTGGTACCATATTGAGCATTCCAGTCCTTTTACTAAGTAGATCCTACACCCAGTGCAGACTCTTGAGACCCCAGAAAACCACAGCTCTGCTGACAGTACAGTCAGTGAGGTAGACCCAAGACCTGGAATGCCCTAAGCCTAGGATCACACATTGAGCCCCACACTGTGGGGTTGCCCATGGGGGCTGGGCAAACCCTAAAGTATACCTGGGCTATACTCCATAAAATGCAGATGTGGTGTGTGGTTCATAGTATGTTACCTGTCAGCTTGTATCAGAGCCCTAGCAAGTGACAAAGATGTCCTATTTCCTGACAGTTCTCACAGGAGGCTTTGTGCTTTGTGGTCTCACCTGTGCTTCTTAGCCTGGGACACTCCCAAAACCTGTGGGCCCTGTGCTCAGCATGTGTACATTTCTACAGCTTTAAAAATGGCTCCCTCATGAGAGAGAAGATCCGTGATGAATCTGCTTCCCATTCCTGGAGCGAGTTCTCTAAGGCACTGCGGTCCACGGAGATGGGAAACTGCGGCAACCTGGGTAGACTGTCTAGAGATACCTGGGCCTGGGATGGGGTGGTGGCCGCCTTTAGGGACCCATAGTCTGGGCCATGAGCTGGGTCAGAGCAAGATGATGGGAATGTCTAGGGCAGCCCTGTGGCCTACACCTCTATTTCTTGTGTCTCACAGCTGGTGAGGAACCCTGGATCTGAGTGAGGGTGGGGGTGTGAGAGTGTCCATGTGCCCAGTTGGAGGCTGGACCGTAGCTGCATCTCTGTCTCCTTGAAATTCCTGGGGCAGCAATATTCCTGGGGCTACAGCATCTGCTCAAGCCTCTGCTGGGAAAGATACCCTGGGGCTGGCAGGCTTTTGGAGCAAGCAGAGAGTGCCCTTCTACCACAAAACCTGCCTGTGGTTTAGGATCAGGCAGCTGCTTACTCCTCTGGCCTTCCAGGTGGGAGTAGAAAAGTTAACCACTAAGCAAAACTATCCCAGGGAACTTTCTGGTTGCCTCTGTCCTGTTGGAGAGAAGGATCTGAGCCATTCATGGGAGGAGCAAGAGGAGTCCTGGGGCATGGCTATGGGTCAGTGGTGGAGTGTGGGAAACATGGGATGCACACCACAGTCAGCTGTTTGTGATTACTGGGGAACTCTAAAGAGTTCGCCTTCACTAATGTAGCTCATTTCACCTTTCTCTAAGTCTGCTGAGAAGCTAAGTTATGTTTTTGACCTCTAATTTCTTTCTTTCCTTTTCTCTCTCTCTCTCTCTCTCTCTCTCTCTCTCTCTCTCTCTCTCTCTCTCTCTCTCTCTCTCTCTTTCTCTCTTTCTTTTTTACCTCTAATTTCTCCCTGGTTTTGTTTTAGGTTTTTATTTTGATGTAATGGAGATCACCCCTGAAATGATCGGATGTTATAGATTTAATGCAGAAAACCATGAGGTGCGTATGTTGTTGACATTATAGCCACACTGACTCCAAGTTTAAGTTTAACGGTCTCCTCACAATAATGCTGCTAGGGACTTCATTCATTCCCTTGCGTACTGATGGGCCCCTTGGGTGTACAGAATTAGCAGGGTCTTCCTTATGCAATGCTTCCCCTCCCGGGAGGAGGTGCTATCTGAGCTAACACCTGCTTGCTGTCACTGAGAGTCGTAATGACACTCCTTGGCTTCTTGGTGAGCTGCATCCTACATGAACGGATAGCTCCCAGACAGATCTCAAGGTCAGGAATTTCTCCGTGGTGGAAAGCACCTCCACGGCAGAGGGGTACTCACACTTAGCAAGTACTGTTTGGCCCCAGACTCTGTGCTTCTGTTTTTTTTTTTTTTTTTTTTTTTTTTTTTTTTTTTTTTTTTTTTTTTTTTTTTTTTTTTTTTTTTTTTTTTTTTTTTTTTTTTTTTTTGTTTTTTTGTTTTGTTTTGTTTTTTTGTATTTTCCTCATTTACTTCTCAAATCAGTACTGTGAGATAGGCATGACCAATGATGGAGAACCTTTTATTTTTGTCATTTTTTGTTTTTGTCTTTGAAACAGGATCTCACTGTCTAACTGAGACTGGTTTGGAGCTTACTATGTAGCCCAGGCTGAACTTGAACTCTTAGTGATCCTCTTGCCTCAGCTTCCCTAGTGCTAGGATGACAGATGTGTACCATTATGCCTATCTGTCACTGGTATACCCATCTGGTGACAAACCTTTCAGAGACTGGGTACCCAAACTGGAATCTAAAACCCACTTATTTATTGCAAAGTGCCAGAACTACAATTTAACCTGAATATTAAAGTTTCCAACTCAGACACTGAAGTTCAAAACAACTCAGACTCTTGGTTCACATGTCAACAGAAGGGGCCCTGGGTATCTGCTGCAGCAAGTATGCTATAAGTTCACTACCCCTGGGCATGACTTCCCTCTTGGCAAGTAGAGAAACTGAGGCCCTTGGCTTCATGATCTACCAGAATTGCAAGGTCTGAGGTGGTGGAAGGGGCTTAAACATGATCTTCTCTGGGTCAAAAGTCACTATCTTCCTTTTGTGTTCCTCTTGCCCCCTGGGTGGGAAATCAGTCAATTCTTGTGCTTAGATTTGACTTCTCTGATGTCTCCAAAGTCATCACCAGATGTCTGTGACTACAGTAAACACAGGGGAATATCTGCAAGATGCTCTGTCTGGTCACTGCAAGATCGGGTTGGCCCTGGATTTGATGACTGACACGGCAGCGTGTGTTGAGTTAAATGCAAAACTCTGGAGTATCAGGAGCATATGTTGATCCTCTGATAGCACTGAAGTAGTTTCTGTTCTAAAGAAAATACTGTGTGCCTGCTCTCTCTCTCTCTCTCTCTCTCTCTCTCTCTCTCTCTCTCTCTCTCTCTCTTTCTCTCTCTCTCTCTCTCTCTCTCTGTCTCTCCCTCATACACACACACACACAAATCAACAATGAGGGGCTGGGGAGATAGCTCCATGGCATATGTGCCTGCCTGACAGGTGCAAGGTTGTGAGTTCAAATCCTAGTTCCCCCCCAAAAAAAAACAAAAACAAAACAAAAACAAAAACAATGAGCCTTCCTGACTGTGTTCCTTTTTTTTTGGAAACAGGTCCCAGCATTCCCTGGGGATGTTGAGATTCGAGCATTAATTGAAGGACAGTTCATGGCCAAGAGGATTCATGCAGAAGGCCTGGGCTATAGAGTCAGTAAGTGAGCCCCTGGCAGGATGTGTTCTGAGCCAGAGTCCCAGGGCTGACAGGCCCCTGGCTGTTAAGACTTCATTGCAGGGATTCTTACCCAGAGGGAGGTACAGCCTGGCCCTGGTTAGACGTGAGCAGGTGAGTTGCTGGCTCTTGTGGATGGGTGTAGAAGAAGAATCTGTGGTCTACTCCTGAACTCTGCCCTAGCAATCCTGATCTCTTGGCCAGCACTGTGGGGCTCTGCAGAGGGAAGTTTGTCTGTTGCTCTGAGCTGGCTACAGGCTAAACATCCTGAGCTCTATGTCCTAGGAAGCTTGGCAGCACAGTGGGAAAGGCCCAGGACAATGACTCAGCTGTTTGGCTTGGACCAGAAGAATGAGATAGGTACCACTGTCAGAACTCAGAGGGCAGGCTAGGACAGACAGGTCTGAGGCCTAGAGCTGTGGAGTAGGTAGCTTCAGGAGGTCAGTGGGTTTCTGTGGCTAACAGCATTTGAGTGGTTTGGCCATCTTGAGAGCTGCATTGGCCAGTCACCAAGGTCAGGCTCCTGAGATGTTTGTGCATCTGAGTGGCAGCTTCTGCTACAGGAGAAGCCTGAGCTCTCTATTGCCTCTTTGCTCCAGGGCCCCTAGGATCCTTATAAGGAACTTTATGGGCAACTCAGGTTTTATATGGGATATGTTTTATATGTGTTTTAGGAGCTTTATGAGTGGTTCAGGTTTTATGTGGGATATACTTTATTGTCTTTGAACCAAGCAAGTAAAAGAATATTATAAGAGTAAGCAACAGGCGAGCCTCTTGGAAAATGTGGTAGATGGCATCTCCTGGGGCTGAATGTAGCCTTCCAGCAGCCTCATTTCTAAGAAAACAAAAACAATGATTGCATTCATTATGGGGGTTTGGTATGTGTATATAACAGATCTTTGGAGTCTTTGTTTTGGGGACAGAGTCTTGCTATGTAGCTCAGGCTGGGCTGGTCTTGAGCTTACTATATCGCCCAGGTGGCCTTCAATGTATAGCTAGCCTCCTGCCTCAGCCTCCTGAGTCCTGGGACTATAGGTGTGTGCAGCCATGCCCAGTCATATAGCACTTTTTTTGAAAAATGTGTTCAGTACAAGGTTTTGCTACATAGTTCATACTCATAGTGATCCTCCTGTTTTCAGCCTCCCCAGTGCTGAGATTACAGGCATGCGCCACCATGCCTGGTCTTGGTGGCTGGTTGAGAACACCTGGGGTAAGACCAGCACAGCAGATGGTGCTAGAGATCAAACCCTGGTTCCTGTGCTTGCATAACCAGGCACTTAGTCCCCTGAGCTCTCTCGCTAGAATGAGATGGATTTGTTGTCCAAGCTGGCCTTTGACTCCCCTTGGGCTCACGTGTTCCTCCTGCCTCAGCCTCTGTAGTAGCTGGGACTGTGCCTGCTTCCTGCTCTGCTGAATGGTTCTGATTGGAGGGTGTTGTTGGGACAGCAGTTGTCTGAAGATTTGACAGAAGTTTGAGGGTCTGCTTCTAGGATGGCACACCAGCATGGTGGTTGGCATGAGGTCTCTGTCCTCACCATGTCAGCCCCATCCACAGAGTTGCTTGAGTGACTTCACAACATAGCAATTGACTTCCCTGAGAGTGACTGATCAGAGAAAGTGGTATAGATCAGAACCAGACAAGAGCCTCACTCTGTGTATAGCCCATCTCAGAGCTCTCATCTCATCACCCACAGATCTACTGACTGAGTATGTGGCATGGCTCCTTGAGGGTGTGGGTGCCAGGAGGCCATTGAGAGGCTGGCTGGCATGCCAGTCTTAAAGAGAATGCATCTATATCTTTCTGCAAAGAATAATGTTTGTGCCAGCTACAGTGACACACATCTGGAGTTCCAACTACTCTGGGGGCTGAGGCACGGATACTGCAAGTTCAAGGCCAACTTGGGCAGCTTTGTGAGACCCTTGTAAGATATTAAAAAAAATGTGGATGTAACTTAGTGATAGTGCTGCAAATAATAATAATAATATAATGTAATAATAATAATTATAAACTTTGGATATATACCCTTTATCAGTCTGAGGAAATTCTTTTCTTTTTTTTTTTTTCTTTTCTTTTTCTAATTTGTTGAAAAAATTTTTAAAAAATAAAAAATACTAAGACAACAAAGATAGATGGGCAGCCACCTCAAACACACACAGTGAGAGACCATCCTGCACAGACAGAGCCAGTGCTGGTGCACCAGGTCCTGTGGGAAGCAGAGGTCCTGGCCCAGTTTGAGTCTTGGGCAGCTGAGGATCCCTGGGAATAGGGGGAGCTGCCACCACCATGTCTTGTCTTTCTTTTCCCTTGTAGTGCCCAAGACAAAGATTTTGGCCACTGGAGGAGCATCTTGCAACAGTGACATCTTACAGGTGGGTGGGGTAGGCCACCGCTTCTGTGAGTCTGTTATGTGCTACAGGAAGAGCCTCGATTCCTGCCCCTCAAGGTAGCATGATGCCTAGACACCTTGCACCACCTGCAGCTCTCCCTGAGAGCAGGTTCTGTTGCCTATGCAGCTGGATTTTGTGACCCTGTGTAATCCCATCTGCTAGCAGTGCTGGCTCTGCAGTCCCTTAGAAAGTGCCTGTCACTGTGGTGAGCCTTCTGACATCCGATGTGCCCTTGTCCCTCGAGCTTCTCTCTTTCTGTTTAACTTTCTTTTTTCCAGCTACTCCTCTTGTAACACAGTGTTAGACTGGCTGTGCCCTTCTGTTCCTTTATTACATTGGAAATATTTACCAAAAGAGGAGTCAACCCAGACATCTGGTGTACAGGCTCTCACATCATGGGGCTGTCTGGTCCTCTAAGGAGGATGCTATATTTTTAGGTATAGCCTGTGGCTGTCTTAACTGTTTTGAGTAACTACAACAAATGCTGAGTTGTAACCAGGCATGGTTGGAATATGTCTGTAATTGCAGCTCCTGGGAGGCTGAGGCAGAGGCTTGCCTCAAATTTTAGGCCAGCCAAGGTTACATAGTGAGTGCAAGACCAGTCTAAATTACAGGGTGAGATCCACATCTCAAAAACAACCAACCAAAAATTTGCTGAGTTATGATGTGCCTGTCTTAGGCAAGATTCTCCAGCAATATAGCCTGATATGGGAATTCTTCTAGAGGTGGTTTGTTGAGCAAGTTCTCCCAAGAAGAAGGGAGTGAGAGACTTGGTACAAGGCAGGAGATGAGAGATAAACCAAGATGTGATCTTGGCTGGAGCTTGCTTCAGCTCCACACCTAGGTCGCTCAGGGGCTCAGTGGAAGAAGTGCTGTGAGCTGTTGGCCTCCTCACACACAGTGGCTGGTGAGCAGTGAACTGGTCCAGTAGAGGGCCAGGACCACTGACATCTGCTGCAGTATCTGGCTGACTAATGCCCCTCCACTAGCCTTGTCTATGTGAATTCATCATACATGTGTTCCTTTTACACAAATACATTTTATTTTTTCTTAAATGGAAGGCTTCGTCATAATTCCCATAAAACATACCCTTGTTAACATGGACTTGCTAATATTAAGCTGATACCCACGTGTCCCCAACTGCAGGCCATAGAGAGCTTAGAACTGTGATCTTTATTGGGAACTTCCTGCAGGTCATCCTACCGTGGCCAAGTATACCTAGGTTGTTGTGCAAGGTATATAAGCATTCTACCACTTAGCTACACCCCAAATACAAATCTCACCTCAAACATACATCTTGAGACATCAGAGGTTGGATGGAGGGATGGTAAGATGTAAGGAAGAGGAGCCAGAGGAGAACCTCTCAAAAGGCCTGTGCTCCCTGTGGAGTGACTACTACAGTAAAACCATTGTGTTTTCCCAGGTGCTTGCAGATGTGTTCAGTGCCCCTGTGTATGTCATGGACACTGCCAACTCTGCCTGTGTGGGCTCTGCATACCGATCTTTTCATGGTAGGTTGGTGTCTGGGATGCCATAGGTTGTGGAAGTACCTGGGGCATTGGCTGCGCTGAAGCAGGTGGAAAGGGAAGAGGAGGGTGTTCCTAGTCTTTGGTATATTGGAATCTTGGGCCTTTAGTTTTCTCCTAGCAGGTAAGAACTATTCATGCCCTATGCTTCTTTATTCTCTACTTAAAGTAGAGGGAGATAGAATTTTCTGAACGAGGCATGTTTGGTCATCCTCTGAAGAGGGACCATGGGAAAGGCATACTGGAGGGCAAGTGAGCATGAGTCAGGCTTGTTGAGGAGCAGAAGAGGTGGATGAAGTCCAGAATTGCTTTCTCAGTAAGAACTAGAAGTTGAGACAATGACGGAGACTTCAGACTGAAGCACTCCAGGACCCTGGACAGCTCCCCAAAGGCCCCAGGCTGTGGTGGAAGCCCAGAGGGAACTCTGCACACTACAGAAGTTCCCAATTGGAGGCAATGGCTAGAGAAGGGGCCCAGGCCAGGCCTCCTTAGTTTGGGCCACCTTGCCCTGTCCTCTGCTGCTCCAGTGCCTGGCAACCATGTGCTTCAGGGCTTTGTCTTTCCTACTATTTCCCACTAATGATTCCATTATTTGCATATTTACTCTTAACTTTCCACCATGCTACCTAAACATATTTTTCTTTACATACTGTGAATTCATCAGAAAACATAAACTTCTTCTAATAATTAGCCTCTTTTTTCCCCTCTTACTCACTTCATATACCCTGACCACACTTCATGCCATTCCTGCATAAAGGCCAGATTAACCACATTTATTAGCAGATTTGCTTTATTTTTTTCAACTCCCTGTGTTCTCCTCCCCCGCCTCTGCCCCCACCACCTTGCCTAGCTTCAACTTCCTGCAGTTTCTTTCCCCTTTATTTCTATGCTAGGCCACTTTTTGGTGCTGAAGATAGAGCCCTACTTTGCACACTGCAGACAGGTGCTCTATCTCTGAGCCACACCCTCAGCACTCTGCTAGTTTCATCAGGCTGCACAACCTAAGTAAATGGTTTTTTTTTAAAATTATTTATTTATTTGTGTTATGACTAGCTTAGTCTGCCCTAAGGGTGGGACTGGTACAGCATGTGGTGCTGGGGATCGAACCGCAGTCCCTGTGGTTCCCTAAACTTTCCTAAGCAGGTGCTTTAGACCACGGAACCATCTCACTGGCCCCTAAATAAATGTTTTAAGGGAGAATTCAAGGCTCAGAAGATGATGATTTTGAGGCCTGACATGTCCATCCCAATTATTTCTTCTCCTCCTTCTCCTTCTTTGTCTTTTTGAGACAGGGTCTTACTATGCAGTTTAGGCTGTCCTTGAATTCACTTTTGTAACCCAGGCTGGTCTCGAACTTGCACCAGTTCTCCTGCCTAAGCCTCCCAAGTGCTGGGATTACAGGCATGTGCCACCGTGTCCGGCCCAATAACTACTTCTGAGAACTTTGAAAATACTGTTGCATGAGTTGGCCAATGGTGTAGCCAGAGAGAAGGCTGGGTCTACTTTATTCTCTTTCTACTGCACTAGTGGGAACAAAGTTAGAAATCTCACTGTGCTGTCTTGTTCTTGTTTTCCTTTTCTGTGCTTATGGAGTTGTGAAAGGGGTCCTGCCTTGCTCTGTTATCCAAAAGCAAATCCTGAGCTAAACCTTAGCTCACCAGTGCCTCCCAGAGGCACGTTAGCCACTCCGTTGGGGGCAGAACATATTCAAAGAAGCCCTGGTTAGCTAGACAGTAGTGAGGAGCAGAAGAGCAGAGGTACATGAGGAAGGACTGGTGGGCCAGCCCCCCTCTTCTGCATACACCAGAGACAGCAATCCCCACCCAAGGAAGGGGTGCTCACAAGGAGCAAGATAGACCAGGCTCTTGCTGAAGAGAGGCCAGCACTTGAAATTTTTTTTTTTGTTGTTGTTGTTGTTAAAATGACCTCATTGAGGCATAATACATATACATAAAGACTACCATGTTAAGCATTCAGCTCGGTGATCTTTAGTGAATTTGATGAGCTTTGTAGCTGTTACCATAATTGGGTTTTGGAGCAACTTTTTTTTCTTTTTATTTTTTTGTGCTGGAGAATAAATCCAAGGCCTTGACTGAGCTACAGCCCTATACCTGGTTTTAGAACAGGTACCTGTTTTTACTGGGAACCTTGTGCCGTCTACTGTCAGCCACTTCCTCTGCAGCATGCACAGATGTAAAAATGGCCTTGCCCTTCTAGGCCTTGCAAGTGGAATGGATGTGGCCTTCTCAGAGGTTGTGAAGTCAGCTCCAAAACCCAGACTGGCTGCCACACCAACCCCGGGAGCTTCTGAGGTGAGTGACCATCAGATTTCACCATATCATTTGCACTGTGAGAGCTGACTAGAATCTCTTCCCCAACAAAAGGTAAGGTTTTTTCTTTTTTCTTTTCCTTCACTACCTGTATCAAAATTGAGGTGCTTAGCTAAAAGTGAGATCCTACTTTTTTGACATCTCAAGAAAATGGCACAGAAAAGCCAGATTATCAGCTGGAACTCACCAATGCTGCTGAGTTCAACAGGAAGACTGAACGTGGTGTTGGCCAGCAGTTTGGCTTCAGGCTCAGTCATATTCCTTGTGATTCCTCAGGGTACAGGTGGATGATGAGAACCTCATGTGAGCCACAGATGGCCTTGTAAATTAGCTGGTAGTGTCATTTTTTGAAAGTAACAATAATTAACTTTAATAATATCTTATAATTAACTAGTGCATCCAAAATACAGTCCCTTCAATAGGTAGTCAATTAGAAATACTATTAGTGTAATATTTAACATTCTTTTTTGTATGAAGCATTTGCTATTTACAGTTATAGGCACATTTCATGGTGTGTGGCTGTGATATTGGTTGGTGCTGCTCTGGCTGTGCTTTGGGTGATCCTAGAACATCTGTAGCTGCTCCAAACAGCCTCACACAGCTGTTTTCAGAGGCAGGAATCAGAGGATGCCTAAGCTATAATATGGGAAGGGGGAAGATGAGAAAGGAGAGACCCTCCTATAGACAGCTGTGTGAACTTCTGTAGGGGCTGCACCTGCTCTGCTGTTGCAGGTGCTGTTCTCCTTTGCCCTTCATATGTCGAGGTGTAGCCTGTGGCAGGCTTATGCAAGAGGTACTGTATAAGCTGAATGTTTAAATGTTAAAAATCTCTTATAGTAAATGACACATTGCGATGAATATTCCTCAAAATATTTACCTTCAAACCAGGTATGGTGGCACATACCTATAATCTCAACACTTGGGAGGCTGAGGCAGGAGGATTGTTGCAAGCTTAAGACCAGCTGGCACCACAAAGTGAGCAAAAGGCTATCCTGAACTTCCTAGTGAGACCCTCTCTCAAAAAGACAAGAAAAAAAGCCTTCAAAAACACTCCATCATTGTGAGCGCTTTCTGAAGCAGTTCTAGATGTCCCTTTTGTGAGTGTCTTTATGGGATCTAATAAAAAATATAGCACATGCACCTGCCAAAAAATCTGGTGCCTAGGCAGGCTTGTGAAAAGTGTGTCCTCACCTGCCATACTTACTGGATCTGGCACTGTGTGACTTCTGGCTCTTCCCCAAAGTCAGAATGACCATGAAAGTGAAACAGTTTTAGTCAATGCAGGACATTAGAGTGGCCATAATGACACAAGACACTATGATAATTTACTGTAATACATTTTAAAACTTTTTGAATGTTCACCATATTTTTCATTCATATCTCATAGATCTGAATATTTAGTGGGGTTTATGAAGACCCACAGTGAGCTTAGTACCTTGCATTTAAGATTATTTACTTAGGAGAAAGAGCTTCATAGAAGTAGAATGACTATGTTGCAGACTATGGACCCTTTAATATGAAAAATAAAGTCAAGGTGATTTTCAAAAGTGTTATAACACCAACTTTCATCAGCTGTGCAGAGACAGCCCTTTCTAGGTACTCCTACACAAATCTTTTTAAACTTTTGTATATTTGGAGGCAAAAACTTGTTTCTTGTCAGAACTTAACTATCAAGAAGATGTAGGGCTAGAGGTGCAGATCAGGGTAGAGTGCTGGTCTAGCATGTGTGAGGCCCTAGGTTGATTCCTCAACATATACAACAATAGCATTTGGGAGACTGAGGCAGGAGGATCAGTGCGAGTTCAAGACCAGCCTGGGATACAAAAGTGAGCCCAAGGCCATCCTGAACTGCATAGCAGACCCTATCTCAAAAAGATAAAAAAAAAAAAAAAAAAAAAAAATCAGGCATAGCCTGGGCAATTTATTGACTTAAAATAAATTGGAATTTAGTCCAGTGCAAAGGCCCTGGGTGCAGTCTCCAAGACTATACCTTAGACTACCTTAGAATATAGTCCTGAGAACTACTAGCATTTTTTCTTTTTAATTAATGGATTTATTTTCATCACTTTTTTATTATACATTTTATATGGTTAATGAGCTTCTTTTTTTTTGTGGAACTGGGATTTGAACACATGACCTTGCACTTGACAGGCAGGCACTTATGCCACAGAGCTATCTCCCCAGCCCCTAAGCTTCATTTGTTTGTACTGGGGATTGAATCTAGATGTGCTCTCCCACTGATCTGTGTCCTCAGCCCTTATTTTATTTTATTTTTTATTTTTTTAATGAGCAGAACACATTTATTGAGGGAAAGAAAGCTCCTGTCTGAGAGAGGGACAGGAGTAGCTGGGATTGTCACCACACCCCATTTAGTATTTCCTCTTTTGTGAGTTGGTGGTTCCCTTTCCTTTGCCTAGTGGGGGAAGGGGGTTAAATTGCAAGTAAATGGAATTCAAAAATTTTAAATTACAAGTTGTAACCAGAAACACCCTCCTCCTGTTCTAAGTCACCCATTCTGCCCCCACTGCAGGTCTATGAGGCCCTCCTCCCCCGCTATGCCAGACTTGAGCAGAAAATCTTGTCCCAGAGCAGAAGCCCTCTGAAATGAACTCTGCAGGCCCAAGCACTGCTGCCTGCTCAGACTCACTGGTCCTGCGTGGAGAGGCGGCCTGGAGCAGCAGGCACTGTCTTCCCTGTCCTGAGCACCCGTGCCTGCCCACATGGATTCCTTAGTGCGTTCCTGTCCTGTCCAGGACCATGCCGAATCCAGCCTCAGCACATCTCCCTGAAGATACCCGGCTGCCTTTGCCTGGGGCAGGAGAACGTATCTTCCTTCCTGTCTGTTATCTCAGAAGGTAGAATAATACCAAGCCTGGGCAATGTTCACTAAAAATTGTGACTTTTTCCATTTCAAAGATGGAAAGAAAGCTGATCTGGGGAGCAGAATCGGCAGGATGGGGGACATAGTGAACTACCCTAGCCCCCCACCCCAGCTGGGACTGGCCACTTGGCTCCAAAGCCTGAAGCACAGCCACTTCGTTCATACATTGTCTTGACCCTGCTGCCCAGCCTCTTTCTCTGCCTAGCCCCCCCCCCCCCACCCAGGCATTTCTCTCTCACACCTTGGCACTCCCAGCGATTTCTCCCCTCCACATTTCCCTGTGTGAAATGCTTCCCAGTCCCTCTCCTCTCTTCTGTGCGCCCTCCATGCTCTCAGGAGCACCTTTCCTCCTTCCTTTTTTAGTCACAGCCCCTGCTATAACCCACCACTTTCCCTCACGCTCCCTTGCCCATCCTTAGCTCTGCCCACGGACTGCCTGTGCCACCCCCAGGTGACACCCTTTAGGGCTTTTCTCACTCTTTGTGATTCATTTGTAGGTGAAATTGAGTCATTCCTCTGGGAGGATATTCTGCATTCTAGGTTTCTTTTTTACCTTGGAGTTCTTTTATCAGCAGAAAAGTCATGAGTCTCAGTTTTGTTGTTGTCTTATGATTGGGTGGATGGATATGATCCTTCTCTTACCTCTCCTATTTTAGTTCCTACCTCCTGTTCCTTGCTCACATTTTTCCAAAGCTTCCATAGAGTGCCCTCTGTGATCTGACTTCCACAGAACCCTCCAGATGCTGCTTCTGCCTCAAACCCTCACTGAACTTGAGAGTCCAATTAAACAGTTCTGGTTCCACCAGCCTGACAAGATCGTGCAGACAGATCTGGGACCTATTAGATCAGAGAGGTGGCTAGTGGGGAGTGAAAAAGGGACTTAGATAACAAGTTGGTCCAGACCATCACTTCTTATAGCAGTAAAGCCATCTTTACAGGGATTGGTGTCCCTTGGAGGCAGAAATCCAAGATTCAAAAAAAGAGTCAGGGAACAAGTCAGTGGCCTGCCTGATAAGCACAGGTCTTGAGTTCAATTCCTAGTACCAAAATAAAAATCATAATCATAATCATGGTAACATTCAGAAAAAAACAACTTACTACCTCCTAGATATTACTTGGTTTTTGTTTGTTTGTTGAGGCAGGGTTTTGCTATGTAGTTCAGCAGGCCTTGAACTCATTTTGTAGCCCAGGCTGTCCTTGATCTCATGGAAAGCCTACCTCATCCTCCCGAGTATTGGGATTGTAGTGGGATTGTAGGTGTGTACCACCATAGTCACCAGACCTTACCTGTTAAATATTACATCATTGACCAATTGGAAATGATAATTAAATTGTAGCATACTTTTCCAGCATGAATTTTAAAATAAATCAGAAAGTTGTAAGGATGAAAAAAGACCATACATCAGAAATTCAAACAGTGAAAATGAAAGAGCAATGTGCATATATGAAAGAGAATTGACCAAATCTAGGAAAGAATTTGAACAGAAAGATAAAATCATGACAGGTACAAAGACTACATTTAAAGCTTCCCAACTGGGTGTAGATATGACTGCATTATAATTAGTCACAAGGAAGACAAGTATGAGAAAAGGACAAAGAAAGTGCAACATTGGTGACATTAGAACCCCTGAGAACAAAAGATAAGACGATGGAACAAGTTAAAAAAAAAAAAAAGACCCAAAAATTATCTTAAAAAGATGCATTTTGTTACTTGGAAAATTGACCTAGAATGACAAGTAAGTGCTAAGACTTTTGTCAAACTCTCAGTGTGTGTGTGTGTGTGTGTGTATGAAGGATCTACAGGGTATTCAGTGTCTTACTACTAGATTGGAGTCCAGTGATCCGCCTATTCACCACCTCCCAAGAGCTGAGATTACAGGTATGTGCCACCATGCCTAGTCTCAATTGCTGTCTCAGCACACTTCGGGGGTGGAACTGGTATAGCAGGCCTGGAGATTGAACTCTTGGCTCCTGTGCCTGCTTGCAGGTGTTTTAATCCACTGAGCTATTTGGCCAGCCCTCTATCAAACTATTATACTATGAAAGTAAAGGGAAAATTATCTTGGACTCTGTCTTAGTTACTTTTCTTATTGCTGACTCTAAATACCCACCACCCCCAAGTCAAAGGAGGAAAGGTTTATTTAGCTCACAGTTTGTAGAGGTTTCAGCCCCTGAGTAGCTGACTGCAGGGCAGAGTGAGTTGGCAGAGGAAAAACAGTTTGTGGCAGGGAGAAGACAGCAAAAGCAAGCAAGGGATCTTAACAGTGTCTTTATGCTTCTTTTATCTTATCCAGGGTATGTATGGCAGGTAGCACTCACTGCCTGAATCCTAGCACCCTTGAGCCTAGCATTGTTTCATGATCCAGCCACTTATGAAAAAGCCCTGCCTACGACTGCATAAGGCTTTGGGGGGACATCTAAACACAAGCTATAACTGTGTCTAGGCCAAAATATCTAGTCTCCTATAAAGGAGGGAAGATCAGATTGGCATAAGACTTCTAAAAAAAAATTGAAATAGCTGTACAGCAAAGATGTGAAGTGTAAACTAAGAATTTTGTATCCAATGAAGCTGTCCTTTATCCAGAGTACAAAAGCAAGTTTTGTTTTGTTTTGTTGTGGTACCGGGGGTTGAACTCAGGACCCTACACTTGCCAGGCAAGCACTTATTCCACTGAGCTATCTCCCCAGGCCTAGAAGCAAGTTTTAATAGTGCAAGAGCTCAGGGAATGTTAGAGTCACAGTCTTCCATAGTTACTTTATTGTTTCTTGGATAAAATATCAGAAACCCATGATTTAAAGGAGGAGAGATTTGTTTGGGCTCATAGTTTCATGAGTTTCAGCCTATGTTTGTCTGGCTCATAGTGGAAGAGCCCTCTGCAAAGGGGAGCTGCTTACATCATAGTGGCAAGGCAGCAGAGAAAAGGGAGGAGGAGGGAGACACACCCTTGTGGGGTGCACCCCCAAGCTGTCCATCAGGCTATCTCTCCTAATGATAAGCTCCTTGGTGACTGTTTATCCAAGAGCCAATCACCATCCTGGAGCCCAGGCTGTGAACACACAAAGCTTTTAAGAACATCCTAGTTCTGAGCCCAGCAGGACTACTGAAAGACAAGGCTTCTATTGAGATCACTGAGAAACTTGAACAAAAGGACAAGGTGATGATTAATGTCAATAATTGTGGATATAAGACTAATGCAGATAGGAGAAATGTGGAGAAAGAAAGTCAAATGTTACATGCTTTCTCATAGTTGACAATTACAGAAGTGAGGAACAGACTGAAAGAAGAAAGTGTCAAGAGCTCTTTGTTGCATAGAAAATAGGAGTCAGAATATTACTTTAAATGGACAAGTCAGATAGTTGGGACTTGAAAGGTGGAAAACAGAAAATTAAAAGCATTAAAAGGGATTTGATATTATTAAAGGTAATATACAGCATAAATAAGCATAATAGTATAATATAAACAATATAATCACTAAAAGTACAACTATCCTTAAGTGACCAATAAACAATAATAAAGGCAGCAGATCATATAGTGACCAGCATGCCGTAAATGAAGCAACACACCTAATGAACTTAAGTGCAAACAGGAGTCAAGTTGATAAAAGTGAGAGGACTCTATCCATTAAAAGAAAAAAATTCAGATTGATTTATATACTGACATTGTCATTTATAAGGACAATAAAATGAAGGCTAAGAAATGGGATAAGCAGCAACATACCAGAAGAATAGAAATCACCAAATGCAAAGATTATAGCATCTATCTCTGCTACAGAATTTAGGAAAAGACAAAGGACATTAGAATGTTAAAAACTGCAGTTCACAATAAAGATATGCTAGATATGAGTAGTATCACCTCAGCTGTGCTTTGTCACTGAAATAAATGATATTCCTTGACTCCCACCTATTGCCTGTGCAACAAGGAGTTCTTTGTGCTTTCTCTTCTTCCTTTTTCATTATTTTAGGCATGTTACATGTAGCTTGTCAAAGCATATTATATTTGTATAAGAAATAGCTGCCAGAAAGAGTAGGTAGAAAACTACAGATTACTAGCAGAAAAATGTAACACATCAGTCTCCAAGACTGAAGACAGAAACTATATAAGGATGTAAGTAATCTAAATAATAGTTTCTATAGAATAGACCTAGGCCAGAGATACAGCTTAGTGGCATAGTGCCTGCCTGGCAAGTAAAAGGGCCTGAATGTGATTTCTGGTATCCACAAGAAAAATCTAAATATGTATGAGGTATGATTTTAACAGATGCTTTGAAATTTTAAAAAATTAGGCATATTGCCATCAGTCTTCCCTCAGCATACCCTTCCTTGATTCAAGCATGCTTATCCTGTCATTCTTGCCACTTTTTGAAGCTCTTCTGGAAATCCCCTTAAATGAATGTCTTTAGTGGTACCTCAAGTGAAAATGTTCACCTCATGATCATTTTGACACTGGGGGAGAATCAGAAATTGCACGTGCAGAGCTGACGAAAAAGGTGGCACAAGGACACACTGTGATGTGTTTAAGAATCTGCCTTTCCATTATTGGATGGTTCTCACCAGCAGCATTCACCGTATTTTTCAATTAGCCTTTGTAAAAATACACAGACTTCCAGGACTGCTCAGGAAGTGGTAAGAACAATGGAATAAGTCTGTTGAGAGCAAGGTGAAGGACTTTGAAAGGGGATTAATGCCAATGTGTCTTTCACTGTAATAAATGTTTAGATTTAAACATTCATGACTTTGATCTTCACTTGTGTTGATCTTTCTCCTTTGATAAAGATAATATGCCTATTCTTTAAAAATTGATACTATAAGATGAATACTTTATGCAAATTAACAGTTATAAACTTTTCTTTAATCACACACAATAAAATAAAAGAATAAAATACTTTTTAAAAAGTCCTGTCCAAGCCATCTGTCCTGGCACATGCCTGTGAAACCAGAACTTAGGAGGCTGAGACCGGAAAATCGCCAAAGAGTTCAAGGCCAGCCTGAGCTACATAGTGAAACTTTCTCAAAAAAGCCTGATCCAGAGAAAAGCTTTTCATTAAATTACTCTTGGGACAAAAGAGAATAAAGTCAGACGTTCCCAAGAAGGTTGATAATGAATCTGTGGGATATAGTTAAAACTGTAAGAAAAATATAGTCCATAATATTTTTTTATTTTATGGCCGGCTCAGGGCTAGCATGGCATGTGGTGCCGGGGATCAAACTGTGGTCCTTGCAGCCGCCCAAGCTTTCCTAAGCAGGCGCTTTAGACCACTGAGCCATCCTGCCAGGCCCTAGTCCATAATATTAAAACATTGGTAAATGAAGGACAGACTAATATTCAACTCAGGAAAAAAGACAAAAGGAAGTAAACGACGATTTGAAATACACATTTGATAAAGGGAAAAATAGAGTGAATGAATAGTATTTTGATTATTTGAAATTAAAATGGACAAAATAGTAGGTAATTTAAGTAAGGCGTGGAGAAAGCAGAAAACTCCAGAAAAAAATCCTGAAAATATTGAAACAAAAAATTTTGAATTTTAAGGATGATTATGGAAAACTCTGCAAATAAATTTGAAAACTTTGATGAAATGGACAGTGACCAAGGAAATGCTATTTATCAAAGTGATTCCAATAAACAGAAAATGTAAATGAACTGATTTTCTTTCTTTTTTAATTAAAGAATTATTTTATGTTATTCACTCAAAATGTCAAGTGCACAGAGTACAAGAGATCTGTCCACATGCATGAAACCCAAAGAATCCAGTTAAGGGCATGGATCCTATGGCATTGTCCTCGCTAGTTTGGCTGAAGAACTAGAGTGCACAGCCATGTTCTCTAAGCAAATGCTTAGATCCTGCAACAAGATCTAATGCAAATCTGTATCAAGGATCTGCATTTTGAAGGTCCAAAGGTCAATAATGGAGCCTGGAAAGTGTGTACTGGCAGTATGAAGGTTCTGTGCCACCAGGCGGAAGGATCTAAACTCAAGTCAGAAAGTGGTACTCAAGGTAAGGTCCAGAACTCTCCAGAAGAGAACCACAGCCATTCTGAGCAACAGCAATGACCCAAGCTAGTTGAACTGATTTTCATAACGGAGATAGAAAAGATTATGAAAGAACTATCCTGTTATAATGGCACTAGGTTAGGTGAGGAATTCTGCCACATCATCACAGACCGGTTAATCCCAGTACTACATAATCCATTCTAGCACATTGGAAGGAAGAATTACTTCTGGTGGCTTTTATGAAGCAAATAACACCTTGACCCCGGTAGTAGTTGCAAAGGGATCCCAAATATTTGCTTGTCCACAGGCCTGGTCATGGATTTTTACTGTGCCCATCCACCCTAGGCGCTGCCATGGAGTTTGCCCAATGAATTTGTCAAAAATGTGATGTGAAAAGGGGCTAGAAAAGCACTTATGAGCTGGGTGACATTTGACATTATAGGTATGTGGTGACACCTGTAATCCTAGAACCCTGAAGACTGAGGCAGAGGTCAGAAATTGGAGCCTAACCTGGGAAATTTAATGACTTAGACCTTATCTCAAAATAAAAAGGGTTCGATGCAAAGGCACTGAGTTTAGTCCCCAGTGCTGTAAAACAAGACCACACAAAGCACACAATTAGGATTGTTCTCACTTTGCTTACTACCTTTGTCAGAAAAAATAAAAACAAACAAACAAAAAACTATGCCTATGCTTGGAAATGTACCTTTGCCTGGGAATATACAAGGTCCTGGGTTCCATCCCTCACACTGAGGGGTGGGTGGAGGGAGATGCAACAAGAAAATCTGTGCTTGAGCAAAGCCTTCCAGGACCAAGTACATCCTAGCTGACGGTCCCAGACATGTGAATAAGCCTGTGACTGTTTGATCCAGCTGAGTCCAGCCTGAGCCACCGACCTCGTCATGATGTAGGTAAATATTGTTTGAAGGTTGAGGTAGTTTCTTACACAGTAACAGATAACTGATACAGAATTGGTGCCAAAAGAGAAAACCAAAACACAGGACCTGGAACTGAGCTGTGGGTGGAGACTGGCGGAAAAAAAAAAAAAAAAAAAAAAAAAAAACTATCACAGGAGGCTGAGAAACTGCAGGCAACTGGAAAAAATAATACTCATGCCTCTTCCTGAGTTTACTTGGAAGAAGGCAAATGCACTTGGTGAATATTTGGCCTTGAGAAAAGAGATATCTAGGCAGAAATTTGAAAATATCAGTTTGCTATTACTCAGAAAAGAATTAGTCAGATTTCTAGTATAATTTGAAGGAAATATCGGTGGCTGGGAAGATAGCTTGGTGGTCTAAGTACCTGCCTGGCATGCACAAGGACCTGGGTTCAATCCCCTGGACTTCGTGCCATGCTGGCCCTGAAACTGAGTGTGGTGGCACCCCCCTGTAATTCCAGTGCTTGGGAGGCTGAGACAGGAGGATCATTAGGATCTTAGGACCTCAGTGTTGCTGAGGATGGCTCTGGTTCTTGCTTTGAGCATTGCTTCCTGACTCGAGTTCAGATTCCTCAGTCTGCTAGCACAGATCCTTCATCTTGCTGGCATGGATTCTATAACTTACATCCCTGACCTTCGGGCCTTCCCAGTGCAGATTCATGAAGTGTACCTGCATGAGACTTTGTCGTGGGCTCTAGGCCTCCAGTTGGACTTGTGGGAGGCATTGTTATGAGCTCTAGGTCTTCAGCTGGATTCACACAGGGCATTATCATGAGATCCAGGCCCTCAGCTGGATTCTTTGGTCTTCCATGTGTGGACAGATTTCCTGTACTTTTTTTTTTTTTTTTTGTGGGACCAGGGTTCGAACTCACGACCTTGCACTTGCCCAGCAGGCACTTGTGCCTCGGAGCTATCTCCCCAGCCCCTGCTGTACTTTTCTATATGATTCTTTGGGTGATTACTTATAAAAAAAAATTATAATGGGTTTTTCCCTTGCAAAACCCCAAACCACTACAGAAGTATACATTTCTAGGTGTGGTGTATATGAGTACATGCCTGTATCCCTCACATTCTGAAAGTCTGAGGCAGGAGAATCTCCAGTTCAGTCTAGTCTAGGTAAGCTAGTTCAATTTAGTGAGGCCCTGTCTCAAAATTCAAAACAAAAGGGTGTATGTGGGGTGAGTACTGGGGATGTAGATGTAAAGACCCTGGATCCAAGGCCAAGTACTAAAAACAACAATAACAACAAAAACCTTCATATATTTTGGTGCCCTCAGAAGTGTTCTGAGAGAGTAACAAATGTGAAGATGCAAGAAGGTGAAATCAGGGCAAACACAGACTCGGGTACTATCTTTCAGTGTGGTAGATATATAGATTGGCCTGCAGTCACCCCTGCTTTCTGGTGCCCACAATTTTGTACAACCCCTCCCGTGACTGTCTCCTAATTGGATATGACAAAGATGAAAGAATGTCACTTTTGTGGTTTGGCTATATAATAATTTCCATCCACTTAGTAGACTGTCTGGCCTAGATGAAGTAAATTACCCTACAGGGAGACCCACGTGGGAAGGAGGTGAAGGCAGTTTCTTGCCAATTGTCATCCAAGAACTGGGGCTCTCATCCAGCAGTCCATAAGCAACTGAATTCTGCCAGCAACTGCAGGCACTTGTATGTAAATGCCTGCCCAGTCATACCTTAGATGAGACCCTAGCTCTGGCCAACACCTGGCCTGCTGGTTTATGAGATTCTGAAGTAGAGGATCCAGCTAAGCCATGCCTAGGCTCTTCACTCATAGAAATGTATAATAAATGGGTATGGCTTGAAGTCACTAAATTTGTGCTAATGTTGTTATGTAGCAGTAGGTACCTAGGACCTAGGTCACAGAGCTGGAGCCTACCTGGCATTATTTTCCCAGTGAGATTTTGGGATTGCTATGGGAAAATAATTGCTTTGTACCTTCTATTCTTACATTTTTCAAATGATAATGCTTTGGCAATTACTTGGCTCTATTTCACTCACTTATTCCAGCTATGTAGAGTGCAGATGTTTGAATTGCAGTTCCTGTATCTGGGTCATGAGCAACCATAGCCAGACCTATGAAGGATATGATGAGATCTTTCATTTCAAGCCCTGGTACATAGTATATTTCAGATCTTAGAAGCTTCTGGAATGGGATTGTTTATTTTCATGTGGGGATGATGTAAAGAACTGTGGGTAAGAAAACTGAGTTGTTTCTTTTTCTTTTTTTTTTTCCCCCCAAAATGGCCCCAACTGCTTCACACCTGTATTGGCAGTTTTCTGTAGCTAACAGAATACCTGAGATTAGTAGGGTTGGAGTAGCAGCTCAGTGGTAGAGTCCTTGCCTAATTAGTCTGAAAACTTTGGTTCAATATCCAGCACTACAAAACCAAAAATGTCTTTTTCTGTCTTTTTTTTAAGAGTCTTACTACTAACTCAAAGCGATCCTCCTGATTGTACCTCCCAAGTTCTGGGATTACAGGCGCCCGCCACCATACCCAGACTCCATCTCTGGCTCAGAGTGCTCGAGGGAAGGGCTGGCATGGAAGATGGGGACAGGAACCAAACCCTAGCCCCTGCACTTCTCTAAGCAAGCGCTTAATCCGCTGAGCTATACTGCCAGCCCTACAAAACCAAAAATAAATGAATAGAAAGAAAAGGAAAGCCTGGGGAGATAGCTTGGTGGTTTAAGTGCCTGTAAGGACCTGGGTTCGATCCCCACATGCCATGTCAGAGTCTGGAACCCTGTCTGCACCTTGCTGGCCACCGAAACCAGTGTAGTGGTGCATGCCCATAATCCCAGCACTGGGTTAACTGAGACAGGGGGATCACTACCAGTCGGAACTGTGTAGCAAGACCCTGTACCAAATAAATAAAATTTAAAGAAGAGATTTTTAAAATAAAAGGAAGGTGCATTTGGGTTAGCTCAGTGATTTAAGCGTCTAGGTGGGCAATCCAGCCAGGCAGGCACATGGGATGGTGGTTTGATCCCAACTAACACCCGTAAGGCAGTCTGATTCAGCTAAACCAACAACGAAAACAAAACCAAAAGCAAAACAAAACAAACCAAAAAAAAAAAAAAAAAAAAAAAAAAAAAAAAAAAAAAAAAAAAAAAAAAAAAAAAAAGGAAAAGGAAAAGGAAAAAACATCCTGAGATTATTTAAAAGAGAAATTTATTTTGACTCATAGTCAGGGAAGTTTCAGTCCACAATCAGCAGAAAGGGGCCAGGTCCCTAGCAACGGACATACCCTTGTTTGCCTAACTTCTTTCCACTAGGCCCCACTGTCTAAAGGGTCCATCTACCATGTCCAAGCAGCACAGGGACCCAGCTATTACCACATGGGCTTTTGGGGGCACATTCCAGATCCAAACTATAGTAACTCTTACCTGTATTCATAAACTTTGTTGTGTACTGCTGTTATGCTCCCAAGTTCTGACTCTGGCATTGGTTGTGTGATTTGCCTTGGTGAGTAGAGTGTTAGCACATGTGATGCAAACTGAGGCTTGAAAATAACTTACAGGAATGAGTCTGCTCTTTTTTTTTTTTTTGAGTCTGCTCTTTTGTACATGAGAACCATTTCCCTGATACTTGACAGGGTGGATGACAAATGTGGAGCTAAGTCTGGTCATCCCAGCACTCTAGCAACAGGCAGCTTATAAACATTCTCTTGCTATAAGCCTCTGAGGATCTGGTGGCATGTTAACTAGAGTTATTATAACATAACTGATAAGATTTAATTATAATGATTATATAAAATAAAACTATAGATCAATCTCTTACTAATGTGAAATATCCATTTTATTACATCATTTCTAGTATAAACCAATTTATAAATGTTACATTTGTCAACCTACAGTGTGGGAAAAATTTTTTTTGCCAGTTGTTCCTCAGACAATGGGCTACTATCTAGAATATATAAGAAATTTTAAAAAAAGATCCCCAAATTTAAAGATCTAATCCTAAAATGGGTAGACACTTCTCAGATAAAGAAGTAGGATTGGCAAATAAATTTATGAAAAAATGTTCAACATCACTGGTCATTGGAGAGAAGTGAATTAAAACAATGCTGAAATCATCTCACCCCAGAAAGAATAGTTATTATGAAGAAATCAACCAATAAATGTGGTGAGGCTGTGGGGATAAAGGAACCCTTTTCCTCTGTTGGTGTGAGTGCAGACTGGTCCAACCACTGTGGAAATCAGTGTGGAGATTCCTCAAAAACTAAAACTAGCGATTCCATTCAACCCAGCTATTTCCCTTGTATCTTCCAGAAAGAACTAAAAACATCATACCACAACTATATATGTACACTCACATTTATAGTGGCACAGTTTGAAATAGCTAAATCTTGGAAATAACCCAAATAAATATCAGTTGATGAATGGAATAAGAAAGTGTGGATTTTTCTCTTAATATAGTGAATTACTTTGCCATAAAGAAGGATAAGCTTAAAAAATTTCTAGGTAAATGGATGTCCCTTGAGATGGTACTCTTCAGTGAAATAAATCAGACACACATGTGCAAATACCATATTGTTTCTTGTACTCTGAATAACTGATTTATCAGCATTAGCAATATATTAACCATATTTTAAGGTTATTTATTTTTTGTGCAAGGTATCACTACGCAGCTCAGACTCATACTGATTCTCCTGATTTCTGCTTCCCTAGTGCTGGGATTACAGGCATGTGCCACCATGCCCAGACTTCATTGCCAGCTCAGCATGCCCAGGGCCGGGGCCAATGTGGCATGCAGTGCCAGGGATCAAACCCTGGCCCCTGCACTAGCCTTCTATTATCTTGTTTTGAAATTTTGCTTATTTTCTCTTTAAAATAAAATTTTAGAATACTTTATTGTTTCTCTGTGTGAGAAACTGAAAGTAGACATAAGGGCCAAATGTCAAATATATATATATATATATATATATATATATATATATATATATAATTTTTAAATGAGTAAATGTTTAAATGAGAAGGGGAATGGGGGGAGGAATGAAGGGACAAGAAAAAAGAATAGAAGGAACAAATGGAAATGAAGGTTTTGTAAGTAAGGAGGGGAAGAGTGGTTGAAGGGAGGAGAGGGAAACAGGGAAAGAAGAGGCAAGGCATGATATACAAGAACTTGTATTCTCTATGATGATTGTTAATGTACATTTCTAAAATTGACCAAAAATTTTTAAAAAATTCAAAAAAGCATTATATTTATCTGTTATTATCAAATTGATATCAATAAACCTCCTAAATAAAATATCAACAAATAAACCAATAGGGCATTAAAGATATTACAGTCAGGTGTAGTCTATTAACAAATGGTTAGTATTATCAAATCAGTGAATATAATTCTCCATTTCAATAGTTCTAAGAAGAAAAGCAATTTGATTATAGTTACTGAAGAGCCTTTAACAAAATATAATTCTTATTCCTAACGTCTAAAAACTGATAAAAGTCAGACTTTACTTGATGAGGAAATACTAGCATTGTTTCTGCTAGAATCAGGAAAAAGTCATGCCATTACTATTCAAAAGTATTGTTTGAATGTAGCAGAGAAAACCAAGTAATAAAAATAGGAAAGGAAAAGCTAAGATAAAGGAAACCAATAGTAAAACTCATGCAGACAAGAAAATTCAGTAAAGTGGTAGAGGTTTAACACAAAATGAAGATAGCCAACAGAAATCACATGCTGTGAAGGATAAGAGCCCTATCTAATAGCAACCAAAAAGTCAAAAGCTTTAGAAATGGAGCTACCATTTAAAAAATAGGTGTCCTTGTAAGGTATAAAAACAGATGAACAAAAAGAATACAAAGACTCATGAAGATTTAATGCATTCCAAATAAAAACACCAAGTTTTTTAAAGAAAGAGATGTGATTAGTAGTGAACAAAAAGATTCTAAAGTTCATTTAAAAAATGCACAAGAAGAAAAACCTAGGAAAACTCAAAAAGAAGTTTAATACAGGTGCATTTGCTATGTTGGATAATAAAACATAAATCTTATGCTCTAAATGTGACAATGGTTTAGAAGGATTTTTTTTTTTGGAAAACTTGAGAAGGATTTTTTTTTGGCTGGCTCAGGCTGCCTTAAGGGCAGGTCTCATGCTCCATGTGGAGGTGGGATTGAACTGTGGTCCCCGGTGTATCGGTCAGGGTTTTACTAGAGGAACAGAATAGATATAATATAAGGAATGGATATTAACACCAAATATACAATCTATAAGAAATTGTAAGATTGGCTTACAATAGCCACAGAGTCAGATGAGGAAGCGCGCACAGGGCGTCTGCACACTCCGGACTGAAGGATTCAATCCCGAGGCTTGGACTCACTGCAGCAC
>PVJA010017144.1:0-42180 GCA_004027025.1 Myocastor coypus | reverse complement strand
GGTCCCTGAAGCTGCCCAAGCTTTTCCAAGCAGGCGCTTTAGACCACTGAGCCATCCCGCCAGGCCCCGAGAAACTTACTCTTGAGAGGGAGCTATTCCACTGGAGACAGCTTGCTCCACAGGGCTCGCCTTGCTGGTTGGTGGCTGGAAAGGTCATGTGGGTGAAGAACAAGCAGAAGGTGCCTAGAATGACAGGATGTGGGCTGAGGGGAAGAATGGGGCATATTGGGAGTGCTGAGACCTCTCCCACCCGGGCCCCTGGGACTATAAGAGGGGCGAGAACAGCTCCACATCATTGTCCACACTGGATGCAGTGTGGGGCTTGTTTACTCTTCATCCTGTTTTTCTGGTTTGGGGTCTGGGTGCCCAAGAAAGGCTGGAGGCCTGGGAATTTCAGGAGGCGGGAGTTGGATGGTGTGTGGCTGAAGGCAGGCACTGGGCCTACACCCCAGGTTGTCACTCAGCTACCACCTTAGTGACCCAGACTACAACCTTCACCTCTAGGCAGGTGGGTGAGATGAACCCTGAACTGCCAGGGGCTTCCTGGGCCTGGAGGAGAAGGCCTGGGTCTGAGCTGTTTCCTTCCCTCTGGCCGGGCTGTAGGCTGGGAGGGGACAAGTGCCACCATGCTTGATCCACACTCGAGGGTCCATATAGCTGCTGTGAGTGGAAACACGTTCCTGGCAATTCATTTGGTTTTCTTGACTCTAGGTTTCTCTGGAAAAGACCAGGTTACAGGGTCTGTGTGAAGGGGAGCAGGGACAATAGGTGGTGGCGTTGCTCTGCCCTCAGTGCAAATCCCGGCTCTTCTGCTTACTCCTTGAGGGCCATCGGTATTCCTGGGCCTCTGGAGCGGACCAAAGGGAGGTCTTGCTAGCTTCTTCCATCTTGGCTAGTCCCTTCTCCCCACCTCACCCTCAGCAACCTGAAGTACCTAGGGTACCATTTTCTTGCCCCTCTTCCAATCACATGCTGTCCTTTTCTAAGATCTGTGTGGAGAAACTGATGCCCAAAGAATGTGGCAAAAGTGTGGGATGAGACAGTGCTGGGTGCTGTGGCCCACCATGGAATGCTATGCAGTGACTGGAGGGCTGGGCCACTGTTGCCGTGCTGGCACTGAGCAACCTGGGATGCAGGGCGGGCCTTGCAGGCTTCAGGTCTCCTGGCCTGACAGAGCCATCCCTCAATCAGGGGTTTGCCCACAGACAGCAGAGGCCTTGCAGGAGGGGAGGGGCCTGGTGCCTGGTTGGCCTGGGAGACTGTGGGTAGCCTCTGGGCTCTAGAGAAGAGAATGGAGCCACAGAGGTCCACATGGTACCGCCCAGCTCTCACACTAGACACCCTCCCTCTGGGCAGCTCAGATATCATCCAGTATTCACAATAGGCATTTCAGAGCAAGAGAAACAAAGTCACAGAAACATAGTGCATCTATCCAAAGTGTAAGCCCAGGCCCGGCTATGAGGGTGGCCTGTCCCATGATATGCAGAACCTGTGAGGGACAGTGAGATGAAGAATTCTCATGGCAGAGAATGGCCCATTAGCAGCTAGCCTGGGCCTGAGTGTGGACTCGGCACTTCAGGGGTCATCATTCAAACCCTATCGGGTTTTGAAGGTGGATAGGAGTTTCCTAGAATAATAGGGGTGGTGAGGAACCAAGATCAGGTTGGTGACACCTGCCAAGGTCCAGTGGGCTACCTAGGGCTCAGGCTGGGGAGGCAACACCCAGAGGCAGACTGTGACCCAGCAGAGGTTCTCACTGGGGTCCATTCTAACTCCAGCTCACCTACCTGTTCAGAGCTCTGCCCTTACCACAGGACTCGTGAGTGGGGCAGAGTTAGGGTATTGCTGGGGAAAAGATTCCATGAGTGAGACTGGCTGTAGACTTCATGTGGCTCTAAAGAAGCTGTCCCTTCTTCTCAGTTTCCACATCTATAAGATGGTTAAGATAAGATCCAAAGATGATGGCATATATGGCCCAGTGCTGCTAGCTGATAACCATACCAGAGATTTGGTGCTGGGTGCTTTGAGCGTCGGAGGCCAAGCTGGCTGGGGTCATTAAGATGGCCCACCCTGGAAGAGTCCCCAGAGCATCTCTCCAACCCCCGCATTCCCAGCTGGGTCTATGATAGCCCCGCCCCTGAAACATATTTTAAAGATTAGGCCTTAATCCTTAACTGCCCCTACACAGCCCCAGCCCTCTTGCTGTGTACCATCTGCCCACCCACCTGGCCCCCCACCCATGGTGCTCTGGCTTTCAAAATTCCCAGAAGGAGGATGGCTTCAGGGCCCCCTGTCACCTGGGTGATAGGTAGCCTTTTCTGATTTTTTTTTTTTTTTTTGTCTTTTTGAGACAGGGTCTCGTTATGCAGTTGAGGCTGGCCTTGAGCTCACTTTTGTAGCCCAGGCTGGTCTCGAACTCGCACCAATCCTCCTGCCTCAGCCTCCCGAGTGCTGGGATTACAGGCGTGCGCCACCACGCCCGGCCTTTTCTGATTTTTTAAAATCGTTTTGAGACAGGATTTCACTATGCAGTTCAGACTGGCCTTGAACTCATTTTGTAGTCCAGGCAGGTCTCGAACTTGCAATGATCCTCCTTCCTCAGCCTCCTGAATGCTGGGATTCCAAGTATGTGCCACCACAGCCGGTGCCTTTTCTGATTTTAAAGGGAAGAAAGTTCTCATATCTCTCTTCTGCCTCCATGGAGCAGGCTTACTACATCAGTCCCCACCTGTACTCCTTACCCCAGGCAGATATCCCAGGTCTGCTACCCCATCAGGTGGGAGGCTTCAGATTTTCAGCCCTCAGCTCCAGGTGACTTCTGCTAATGGCTTAAAACTAAGCCCTGGGCAAGCTCACCTCGATGGTGGGATGGCAGAGGATGCAGTAGTGTCTTGACTCTGGATCAGGCAAGGCTAGCCCTGAGGGGGTCAAGGGTTCTGATGAGCCTCATCTGGTACCAGAGACCCAAGGAAGAGAGACTGGCAGAGTGCCACAGCCGGGCCTCCTGTTCTGAGTCCTTGAGGTGTTCCACCCTGTCTTCTGTCATCAGAGACTGCAACCCAGGGAGGGATAGGGTGGCTCAGGGAGGGCATGGGGAGGGGTCCTTTCCTCTATATGGGCCCTGCCCCCATGAGATCTGGGCGGGCGCCTCTGTAGCTTGGGCCCCAGAAACATTTGCTTTAAGTCTTAAAATATCAAGTTCCTGCATCGCAGGGCTTCCCTAGGGGCCAGCAGGCGAGCGGGAGGGATTTAGAGGTAAGAAGATTCCCCCTCGGGCCCCCACCCTACCAGTCGCTTTGCCCGTGCCTCTGCCTCTGCTGAACTGCCAAGGGTTGGAGGGGTGGCCCGCTAGCCCTACTCCCCTGCCGGGGGGGGGGGGGGGAGTGTTTGCCCCAACTCCCTCAAGCACATCAGCCTCTTCTCAGTCCTGCCACCCTGCTCAGAACATTCAGCAGCCTCTACCCAGGATAGGCTTGCTCCCATAGGAACCATGGAGTATCTTTGTCCAGTCAGATGAGGAGACAGGCCTTGGGAGCAAGGTCTCTTTAATGAGTGAGCTCTTCACTCATAGACAGGAGCTGTGGACTACACTCTTGCAGCCAGCTTTATGCCAGCTGAAGGATGTATGAAGGAGTCTTGCAAAGACAAGAATACCAGGGTGATTCAGGGCCTAGTGTTCAATGTATCTATCTTCCTAAAGACAGGGATATTATAGGGGCCTTGAAGGGTGAGTAGTTTTAGAATGGTTTTGATTGGCTTGGTAGACAAAAGAACTAGACCTCCCAAAATTCTACACCACGCTCAGAGTGAAGAAGGGAGATGCTAGGGTACAGACAAGGAGCAGAAAAGCATCTGTGTCTCCTTTCTTGAGTGCTGGCCCAGCAGCTGGCCTTGGTGCCAGGGGAAGGTGGGATGGGGACTCCTGAACATTCAGGTGTTCAGAGCAGGTTGTGGGGCTTACTGCATAATGGGGATGCAGGAGTGCATGAGAACCCTCCCTGATGACCAGTTCTGCCTCTCAGAATGCAGGTAGCTCCCTGCTCCCCTGCTCCCCAAGAGACTACTGCCTGGAGGAGAGCACAGCCCCCACAGCCCCTGCTTCCCGGGCAGACCACCAGCCTTGGCCCCAGAGACCAGACTCAGTGCAGAGCGGGAATTAGAGCCAGGCTGCAACAGCTGGGCCCGCTCGAGCATCCCCAGGGGCCACTTCCTTCGTTCCCAGGCCCCCCATCCTAGTTCATTCCCAGGCTGCACCCCACCCCCAGAGATACACTGCTGGGGATGGTCAGATGAGGCTTTGAGAGGACCACCAGCAGGGAAGTGTCACCACCCGCTGGCTACCAGGATGAGGGCCGGCTGCCCACAGGCTGGCTGAGGCCCCCACCCTCAGGTCCTCATGCTCATGGTATATTTTCCCTGAAGACCCACCACCCCAGTGACATCCTACCCCCTGGACCAAGGGGATTACATGGGGAGTGAGACCCCGAGCAGTCCTTAAGGGCAGCTGCACATAGAACTGTGCTTGGGCAGAAGTGGCCTCTTTACCAGTGGGCTCCAGAGCCGTGGGTCCAAACAATTGCACAGTGCTAATACCTTTAAAAAATGTTTTTGTATTCTAAACACGTGGACTTTTTGTGATTATTTCCTAAACAATGCAACTATTGATACAGCAGTTGTATTGAAGTAGGTATTATAAGCCATCTAGAGATAATTTCAGATATATGGGAGAATGTGCGCATGTTCTATGCAAATACTATATCATTTTTTAATAAGGAACTGGGAGATCCTTGGATTTGGGTAACCTAGGGAAGGTGATGGTCTTGAGCACAATAACTTAGTTTCCTAGGGACAATTTTATGTAACTGTGGTGGCCGTAGTCCTTTTTGCTAGCCCAGATAGGATCAGTGCCTCTGCTTGCGTCCCTGAAGGGTGGGCTTGGGGAGGCCTCTGAGATGCCTGTGGATGGAGCTCTCCTTCCTCCCCACTCTGGCTGAGTCAGGGGTACAAATTTCTGTCAATGGCTTGGAGCCTGTGCTGAAGCTTGCGGGCCTATGGGTCTATTTGGTGTTCTCTGTAGAGACCTGGCAGGGTCCACTTCGTCCCACCCTCCAGAATATACTGGATATGGCCAAATATTGGGATGTTTGCCTCTTGGAGGGGCATCAGTGTGCTAGCAGTTGACATTTCTCTCATGTCTGTACACATCCAGCCCCAGCTGCCTCTGAGTGTCTGTCAGCCACCCTGTCAGCTCAGGATCTTGGAAGCACGTTGTCCATTTTATTTTTATTTTTATTTTTTTGTGGGACTGAGGTTTGAACTTACAACCTTGCACTTGCCAGGCAGGCACTTGTGCCACGGAGCTATCTCCCTAGCCCCACAATGTCCATTTTATAGATGTGGAAACTGAGGTCAAGAGAAGTTGTAAGGCTGAGGCTGTGGCAAGGCCCCTAGGGGTGGCGGGGGAGTCTCATCAGCAATGGCTGCCAAGGGACATGGAGATATTCAGGAGGAAGTGTGGGTAAGGAATCGCACTGTCCCTTCAGGATCTGGGTCAGATCAGGCAGGGGCTGGAACGCTTCTCTTGACCACGAGCAACCGGGCACTGCATCTCAAGGATTAGGAGGTCGTTGGCACCCTTGAAACCTGAGCTGGCAGCTGGCTCTCGGAATAGGTGTCTGACCCTTCTCTAGCCTCTGCAATCATGGAGAAAATCCTGGAGGCCAAGTTAATACCAAGACCAATTTTTATTTCAACAAAGTTAATTCTCAACAATGTGATACTGAGGCAGAGGGATTTTCCTGCTTTGGGGGAAGGGGCGGGGGTGTCCTCACCCAAAGCTGCCCCTCCCCTCCCCTTACAGCTGTCCCCACGAGGTGGGGGAGCAGGAGCAATGGAGTGGACCTATGAAGAGGACTCCCACACCCCCTGCAGCTCTGCTTTCTTGGGTCCCTTCTTCTCAGGCCCCCTTCAAACCCCTGAGATGAGTCGGAGGTCCTCCAAGCACTCCTACTTCCCCTTGGCTTGCTAAAGACAGGTTTGACTCCTGCCTATGACCTGGGCAGGCTGGACATGGGAACATTTTAGAGGGAACGTATGAGCCCCATCCTTGGGGTCACGCAATTCAAATAGACCCTTGATGGCATCCCAAGGGGCTGGCCATTTTCCTTCTTCTTAATGTGCAGGGGTTGCAGACCTTCACCAGAGTGTTTACTATGGCGTTGTGGCCCTGTGTCTAGAGATAGATCCTAGATCTTTCCTCCTACCTTGAGAAGCCCCAATAGGAGAGGAAGGAGGGATTATGGGAGGAGGGATATATTCAGGCTTGACCTCACTGACCCCCCAGCTGAGCCTGTGGCCAGACCCGGAAGCTACCCCTCCCACTGGCTAATCGATGGTCTGGAGGCTGCGAGGCTGGAGGAGAGGCCAGAGCCCTGTCAGAAATTCTGTCTGACGATGGCCACATGGGCTGCGCTCAGGGCCAGGCCCCGCCCAGCTGCCCAGTCTTCACCCAGCACAGGCCCACTGCACCACCTTTGCCTCAGCTCCTCTGATGGAGGTGGTTGCTCACTACACATTTGATAGTGGGGGATACAGGGCCTGTGCCCTTTCACCCTACTGCAGCCAGTGCTCAGAGCTGGCACCCAGGTTGGCACAACCGAGGTAAGCCCACGATAATAAAGGGACAGACTTGATGGAGGGGATGGGCAACAGTAGAGATTCAGAGATATCCTGGGGTTGCCCACACCGGTCCCAGCCTCAATCTGGGTATACTCCTGAGGACTGAGGTAGGGGCCCAAGGGCACCGGCAGACAGGCCAAAGTCAAACCAGATGGGCTGGGGGCCCCATGGGGCAGGCGGGCCATTCGTCACCGTTATCTGCTCCCGCCGCTGAAATCACAAACACATTTTTAAGTGAAGGACTGGCTGCCACTGGCCTGCGGGCCCTGATGCCGCCCAGCTGTGGCCACACTAGGCAGGGTGCCTGCAGGAGGCGTGCCTGTGGCTGTGGGACCTGTGCCCCCAGGTTGATGTGGGGTCTTTGGCAGGGGACAGAGAGGCTCTGGTGGGGGTTATGCCTTCTGTGTGGAGATAGTGACTCAGTGATCATTATGGGGTAGGATGTGGGGCAGGGACCCAGAGTTAAAGGCCACAATAAAAAGAGATGGAGACAGACACTGGGAGCCTGGCAAGTGCCACCAAGAACCCCTCCTGCTGTGGACCCCTCTGCAGTTGTATGGGCTCTACTACATAGGTGAGCCAGCACTCTATGGTAATGTGTTGCCTGGCTGTGCAATCTGGGCAGGAGCCTACAGTGCCATGGGCTGCACGTGGCCCATTCCGTGGCCCATTCCGTGGCCCATTCCGTCTAGGCATGCAGGTGGTGTCCTAGGAGCCACATGCAGGTCCTGCCCTGCTTTGACATCCCTCACAGCCAGCACCCTGGACCCCCGGGCAGGCCCTTGAGGGATGGGGGTGCCGGGAGAAATGGCCTGTGACGGGGTGGACGTCCCTGGCGGGAAAGCAAACAGTGTCAGTGGCTAATGAGCGGGAACCAGGCCTGGGGCCGTGGGCCCAGGGAGGGGTATGGCCATCGCTCATCCTGACAGCGGGCGGTGGGGAGGGGCTGGGGACCAGAGATGGGGGAGCCTGAGAGCCGACAGAGGGTCCCCTGGAGATCCGACCCTTCACATAGATGGACAGACAGACAGACAGAGGGGAGGGAGCCAGGCCCCGCCCCCCGGCTGTGGCCCTAACAAGCCCTGACTTGCTCTGTCATCTGCCCATCTGACCCTGGAATCTGTGACAGTATCCCAACTCCAGGCTTTGCAGAAAGGAGGATGCCTTCCATGGGAAGGGGGGGGGGGTTCAAACCTAGGACTCCTGTTTTGCATGAGGGTGGGAGCACGAATTCTTAATCTCAGGCTCTAAGTACTCCTGCCCTATATGGCTGAGGGCCTCTGTACTTTCCTGGGTACCAGTTTCCACACTACAAGGCAGAGCAGGGCAGATGTGCTGAGGATCCTCCTGCCCTGACTGTATCAGCATGGCTCCTTCTCCCTGTGCACAGCCTCATTTTCTCAGAGTCCTCCCTCAAGCCATAGTGCTCCCAGCAGGCCTGGCAGCAGGAAGCGTGTGGCTCAGCACCTGAGGAAAGCAGCCTGACAACCATCTGCCCTTCCTGGCACATTGAAGCTATTTTCCCATTTCCCAGGTGGGAAGACAGAGGAGCACTATGGATAAGACAGGCAGTCCACATTAGTTTCACTTCTTGGCCTCTCTGCCTTGGGCAAGCGCACAGCCCTAGTGCCACCAGCCCTTGCCCAAGCGCAGTTGGCCTGGCCTCCTGGCTGCCTATAGGCCCCAGATACTCTAAAATTGTAGTTTTTGAGCAAGGCAAAGCCTCGGGGCACATTCCTGAGTTCCTCCTGGCCTATTCCTTGCCACTGTAGCACCATGCCAGTACAGTGGACTGGCCTAGAAGTGCCTACCCACAAGATATCCCAGCTCCTATCCTGCCGCAGCCACAGCCGGAGGTGCAGCCATAAATTCACACCGCCGGCCGCCCTTGGGATAAATGTGTCATCGACTGCACGATTTACGAGCACACCCCTGGCCTGCAAGGCAGGGAAAACAAGAGTCTGTGTACACATGGTATTGAGGGAAGGGGTGGGCTGTCGCGGGGGCTGGGGTGTCAGGGCACGCGAATACAGGAGGTGTGAGGACATGGGCATGTGCAAGGGGGAGGGCTCGGGGTGCCAATATGTCTATGGCAGATGCATGGACACAGACACAGGCACAAAGGGGAGACACAGCCAAACCCACATGGGGAGATGCACCTCTCTGATACTCCAGTGTGTGCACAAAGTGTGGTACACCACACACACACACACACACACACACACACACACACATACACACACACTGGTCCAACACACTGGGGGATACTGGAGAGGCTTGCCGCTTAGAGCCTGTGTGAATGGCTGCTGGCCCACTATCCTAGAGGTGCTATCTCTCCCTGGAAAGGAAACCCTTGGGATGCATGTTTATACATGCACATGCACATGTGTGTGCACTGGGTCCCCACCCAACCCAGACAGGTTATTAAGAGCCCAAAAGGTACCTGGGGACACTGCATGAGGGACACCATGGCAGAAGAGGAGTCCTGCATGGAGACTGCCACGCCTGAGGCCTGAGGAGGACATGAGGGAATGCCAGGAGACAAAGATGTGCAGGAACAAGGGGTAGGTGACTCTCAGCCCTGTTTGGGGTCTTGCCTGCCTTGAGGCATGACCAGTTCTGTCCCCAAGTTCTGGGGGAGCCAGGCAGGCAAGCCTGACTAGTCAGCTACTGAAAACCACCAAACATCAATGTTCAGGAAACAGTCCTATAATGTAGTCTGGTCTCTTCACAGACTGCTATAATGACTGCCCATCTTGCCCACTAGAACAAGGGACAGTCCAAAGCTTATAGTTCTGGTGGTGCCAGTAGATCTCCATCCTGTTACCTGGGAAGGCAATGCAAGTATGGTAGCCCACACCAAAGAAGTTGGGAGGATGGCAGAAGAACTCCAGGAAGCCTCAAGGAGCACTCAAGGAGAGATACGCTGGAAGGAGGAGAGGCTTCTGGGGGAGGACTTAGGGAGGACCCACTACAGCATCAAAGCACACCCAGGTCCATGAGTGGAGGCTGAGTATGTGTTGGTGAATCTTAGCCACAACGCTCCTCCACAGGGTACATGGGATACGCCCCACGTTCTGGCCAATCTTCCTGCTAGTTTTTCTATAAGAGGCTTAGGGGTTGGGTCCTCTGGGATGGCTTTGGCAGCAATGGATTCCCAGACCACAGAGAAGAGATTGACTGATGTTCCAAAGGCAGCCATGGTGTAACCATGCCGCTCCCTAAAAGGGAAGATGAAGATCACTGACCCCCAGACTAGGAGGACAGACTGGCTCAGCAGGGACTCATGAGACCAGAGGCACTAAGCAGAAGGATTTATAAACCAGAAACCTGAAACCAAAGAACTGTAGAGATCCACAAAATAGACAGCCCTCACTGGAGAGCCCAGGGCAGGGGTTACCCAAGTAAGGCATTTAGTGTCAGTGCAGACCTTGGGCTCCCACGAACTAGTTTGTCTCCACTTCTCCTGTCCATGGAATGTTGCTTGAAGTTGGGTGTGGTGGTACACAGCTGTAATCCCGGCTACTTGGAAGGTTGGGACAGGAAAATTGTAAACCCAAGGCCAGCCTGGATAATACGTTAAGACTCTGCCTTAAAAATGTAACAAAAGGATTAGGGGCTGGGAGATAGGGAGATAGCTCAGCAATCTAAGTGGCTGCCTGGCAAGCACAAGGACCTAAGCTCAATCCCTGGTACCACATGCTATGCTGGCCCCAGAACATCAGGTACACAGTACCACCCTGAAACCAGATGTGGTGGTACAAGCCTGGAATCGCAGTCCTAGGGAGCATGAGACGGTAGGATCTGAACTGTGTAATGAGACCTTGTATCAAATAAGTAATTTTTATTTTAAAAGGGACCAGTGGTAGGGTGCTTGCTTGCCTAGCATATATGAGACAAAGGCTTAAGTTTGATGTGCACTACCAGCAAAATAAAACAACAATAAAGAAAGAATGTGGATGGTCTCCTGGGCTGCCCTCCTTCCCAATGGCCATATCCATGGCTTCTGTCTCTTCTAGCCTGCATTACTGGTCCTCTCCTAGGCGACACTGCTAGCTACATACCTGTAAGTGAGTAACACAGTCCATGAGGACTACCCTTAGTGGACAAGAGAGTACAGTTGGGCATGCTAGGTAGGACTCCACCCTAGCTTTGCTCAGATAGAAGCCTCTTGGCATCTGCAAAGACTAGCTGGAATTTTTCAATAGCATCTTTATTTTTTTTATTTATTTTTTTCTTGTTTCAGAACCTTTATTTGTTTATTCACTCATTTTTATGGCCAGCTCAGCCCTTCCCGAGGGCAGGGCTGGTGCAGCATGTGGTGCCGGGGATCGAACCGCGGTCCCCGAAGCCGCCCAAGCTTTCCCAAGCAGGCACTTTTAGACCAGTGAGCCATCCCGCCGGGCCCCTCAATAGCATCTTTAAATTGAGGGGGAAAAAAAGCATAGAGAAAAGCACCTCCCCCATACAAATTACATCAAAATAGATTATCACACACTCTTGGACAGAGCTCCATTTTTTTGTCTAGTCACAGGCAGCTCCTCCTCCATGTGGGACACCCCAGATGGAATGTTCCAGGGGATAAAATTGGCCCTGAACAGCCTAGGTCAGACGTCTTGGTTTGCTCCATAGGCCAGTGTTACCCAGGGACACCGATGTTATCTCACTGGGCCTCCTAGTCCCTAACCATGGCTTTCTTGGGGACAGGCATACCAGCTGTGCCCACACTACCAAGCAGCTGCCATGAGGGGCCTGTTTCCTCACAGTCTGTGTCCACACACCCCAGCAGTCCATCAGGCAGAACGGCAGGGTCCCCCATCTAGCTCCTCTGAAGATTCCTTTACCCACTCAGGGTGTAGTGACCTTGTGGTGCTGTACCCAGTGGGGGTACCCGTGAGCTGTGCCCAGTGGGGGGAGACTGGCTCCTGCTGAGTGTGTCCTAGAACCCTCTTCCCTGGCCACATGTGGACCTGCCAAACCCAGAGCCACTAGATTAGTTTGGCCACTTAAATGAACAGAACTAGGTGAGCTCTTATAGGTATCAAAGTGGAGACAGTCCCCGTGGGAGGAGGAAAGGAACAAGCTCCATCAGAACAGCTAGGGGCAGGGACCTCTACTGGAGGAAGATTTGAGACCAAAGGGGCCTGACTTCCCAGCCCTCAGTTCTGCCTCTGCCTTGTTGCACCTTTCTCCAAGATAACCTCTAGTGCTTGACTTGAGGATTTATTCAAGACTCAAAGGGATCATTCATGTGACCAGGTCCTGAGCAGCCCACAGGATACTCAGTGCTCTCTCAAACACAATCCCAAGAACACTGAATTGTTTCTGGAAACAAAAAACCCCATACCCTTCTCTCTACCTCTACCACTTCTTTTTTTAATTAATTTATTTTTTTATTTTTAGGTACTTTATTTTAGTTGCATGGATTTTTACATAAGGGCTGAAGACCTGAAAATGCGCTTTTTTTCCCAGAGAAATATAAAGTGTTCCATATTACTTTCAACTTTTGCTACAGAGATCATAGCAACCACCATAGTAGTGTAAATATTTCTCTGTGCAATCAGCTGCTCCCCGTTAGCAGAAGCCTCTAAATCTAGGTCAGTATCACGCCATCTTTACACTTGTAGTAGTGAGGTAATTTCATTTCCATTTTATTTTGACTGTAATTATTTCCCACAAATTTTAGGATTTTTATCAAGTTATACTGAGTGTATACTCAATTTCAGGATAAAAATCTATTCTTTTTTTTTTTTTTTTTTTTTTTGGTCTTTCTTTGAGACAGGGTCTCACTGTACAGTTAAAGCTGGCCTTGAGCTCAGTTTTGTAGCCCAGGCTAGTCTCGAACTCTACCTTTACCACTTCTTAAGACAAGCACAGGGGATTGTGTTTCCTTGTGTGTAAGTGGTCTTAACTCCACCATGTGGGACCTGAGGAGTTGCCTACAGGACAAATCCTGGACAGGGATTGCCAGGCCAGCCCCACTGAGATTAGGGGTCCTGGTGCTGGGGTGCTGAGTACACTCAGCAGGCCCTGGGAACCATCCCAGGGGCTCTCAAGCCTTTCCCACTAGGTACTGCTATTACACCTGCGTGGTGTGTGTGGGTGTGCAGAGGGGTAGTTACATCTAGGGGCCCACCTGGCACATCTCTCAGCGCCTTTTGTCCAGCAAGCCCTCAGCACCTTGGGGGAAGGTAACAGGATGGAAGGAGGTATGGATGGCATTTCTCTTTGACAGGGTGAACCTCTAGTGAGGGCTTCGCTGAGAAGGACCTGTTGACTCCAACTTCCTGAGGGATCAGCAACAAACCAGTCCCAGGGAGTTCTTTTCGTGGCGAAACATACTCCCTTGTGTGCAGCTCTCGTTGGAGAGAGAAGTCAGTGGGTGTGCCCATCCAGTGAAGACAACCTGGGTGTAAATGGCTGTAGGCCAGTTGACCGTGCCGGTGAAAAAGAGTTAGGGGCTGGGGGATATCCCCAAGGGCTGTTTAAAGAAGGAAGGACACAGCCAAGGCCAGGCCTAGTCACCAGGTTCAATGACCCTGAAGACCCTCACTTGCCTGGGGGAGTGCTTCCCGAGTGCCCCCTGCTGATTTATGGGCCTCCCAGGGGAGTTGGAGTTATGCTGCAAAGACCGGGCTCCCTGCCTCCTCCACCTCCCTGTTGGGGTCAGCCTGGGTGGGGGTGGCTCTCAGCTGGTTTCCAGATGGGCTTTGTGGAAGGGGTACCTGGGGGGGGGAGATCAGACACCCCAGGAAGGACTTGGTGGGTGTCAAATGGTCTCTGAGTCCCCTTCTTTGCGTTTGTCCCCTGTCTCTGCCTCAGGCCTTGGCTCTGTCATACACCGCCTCTGCAGCCCCTGTTCCCCAGCAGTAGGCCCTGGTGGGTGGGGGTGGGAGTTGGTGATTTATCACCAGCCGCCTGTCTTCCATCGGAAACGCCGGGGGTGGGCGCAGACGGTGCAGTGAGCTATGGGCCCCCAGGGCTCCGCCACCCACCCCAATGTTGTTGCTCTGTCTGGGCAGCGGGTGCGATCCCCCTCCCCATGTGGCCTGGACTTGGGCCCCCCACACCTTCCCAGGCCTCCTCTATGCAAGGCCCCAGGAAGGTCAGCCCAGCTTAGCGGTAGCCCCAGGCTGGGGATGGGCCCAAGGGAGCACCTCAATGCAAACCTCGTCCCTAAGGTGGTCCGGAGGTGTAGGAGCAGCAGCTGAGTCCTGGGCAGCCCTCACTGTTGCCCGCCCCGCCCTTGCTGCGGTGCACACAGCAGGGGCCCAATAAGTGTTTACTGAACAAACTCCAGCAGGAGAGTGCACCTGGGACGGCCTCGCCCCTGTGCCCGGTGGAAGATCGCCCCTGTGCCCGGTAGAAGAGGTCCCTTATCTTCATGGCTGACAAGCTGTCACAGCGCCCGCGAGAGGGAAGGGAAGAGGGCCGCGCTCACCCACTCCCTGTCAGTGGCCGCGTAGACGCCCCCTCACTACCCTTACGATGGGACGACTTGCCCGCCTCTCTAGATGTCGTCCTCCGTGCGTGGTCACGTCCTCCACTTTCTTCGTTGCTGTTTCTCTGAGGATCCTGGCTGTCTGCACCTTCAGAGCCATTCTCGCTCGCAGTTCACCACTTCGCTTGCATTTCCTGCAAGCTACGAGCGCCCTCTGCTGTTTCCCCGGGGTCGCAGCGCCAAAGGGGAGAACAAGACCCTGCACTAGGTAGGGCTAGTGCCAGAGCACCTGCTCATTTCACAAGGAGGTAGAGGCTCTCCGTGGGGTGCCCTGGATGTGTCTACTCCGGGGCTGCTGCCTGCCCTTGCTGGGGCTCCATTTGCTCAACTCTGGTCCATTCTTTGCTGTCTGTGCGCAGACACCAGATGTGGAAACAGACCTAGACACAGGGTCCTGTGTCGACCACGGACGACTGGGAAACCTTTGAGAGGGGTAGAATGGGGCCTGAATGGGGCCTTGAAGAGGGATGACAGTCACAGAAAGGAAGACATTAGGGCAGGAGTGTGGCCTAGGGAACATGTGGAGTGTCTGGCGGGTGAGACAGGGCACACTGAGGCTTGTGTCTATAAGGTGCCCAGGAAGGCTTCCTCCTCATGGCACAGTGCGGCAGTTGCCTTCACACACTTCCCTAAGGTATGGAAGTGTGGGGGTCTGGGAAGAGCTTAAGAAGAGCTCCCTGGTTTGTGCTGGTCTAGGAGGAGTTTGAGGTCACAGAGGGCAGCAGCTGGTCAGTGGGCAGGAGGCCTTGGGGCATGTATGTTGTCTGCAAAGGGGCAGACACACTGGGACAGGGGACTAGGAGGAGGGCACGCAGCTCCCCTCCCCTGGTATTCAGGGGCACTGAGCTGGGACCAACCGCTTCCCTGAACTCTTTGGAGGTTGAGGCCCCAGGCTCAGCATATGGGAAGAAGGTCAGTGCAGGGTCAGGAGTTGGAACAAGGAGTCCTAGTTCAGTGGAGGAGGTCAGTTAGCAAGGTAGGCTGTGTCGCTACCCCCATGGTCTGTACCCTAGCACCAACCAGTCTACATCATGGAGTAGACCCAGGGGAATGTGGGGTTCAGCTTCCTCATTGTTTAGTTTCCAGCCTTGTTCTACCATCAGAAAAGTCACAGGGACTTTGAAGTACCTGCTTCTCAGGGCCTCCATGCCCACACTCTACCAGACACTGGCCCTAGAGCCCTCAAGCTATGTGAGCAGAAGGCAGTGGGTCTGCAGTCCTTCCCACAGCTCCTGCTGGGTCCCCATCCTACAGCCTGGTAGAGAAGAAGGCAATGGGTGTGCCCATCCAGTGAAGACAACCCTGGGGTGAGAGTATCTCTTCTTAGCTTGGGGTCACCTAGAACACTGGCCCACTTTTTCCTAGGCCTGGCATTTTCCCCAAGGGCTACTCCAAGGACTTGTCTCAGCTTTGCTCTCCAAGCAGCTACAGAGAGCTCTGGGGCGCAGTAGCAGTCCCTCTCAGGGATTTAGCTTCCTCCACTAGAAAGCAGAGAGAATGCTCCTGCTGCGTCATGTTCAGCTAGAATTTAGGGAGCTGCTTGTGTACCTTGTCTGCTACCTGTGACCTCTGTCCCTCTGTCAGAGGTTGGGAGGGGGCGCCATCCACTCCTGGGGGTGGGCAGTTCATTTGTACAAAGAGGGCTACGTCTCTGATGTGGTGATAAGGCCGGATGGACAACCAGACAGTCAGCTACAGCCCACAATGAGCCGGATGCCCTGCACCTGCCCACAAAGGAGGGGATTGCTAGTGCCTCACTTCTGACCAGCAGCCTGGAGATAGCATCAGCCCTACTAGAGGGCCATCCATCTTGTCCAACAAAGACCAGGACAAAAGCTATGTCAGGGGCAGCCTCCCGACCTGGTCAATGGTGGTCAGTGGGCACCCAGGGCCTTCCTGTGCCGGGCCCTGAGGCTGCTCATCAAATCCTGCTGGGGGCCCTCTGAGAACAACCTTCATTGTTCACAAGGCCAGCTGGGTGGGACCATACCAAAAATGGACGAGGAACTCAATCTCTAGAATCCCTAAGCTGGATCCAATAGTGAGGAGGCATCCATGCTTTGGGCCCCTTGTAAGCAGGGATGATTCTCAGGACCTGATTGCTCACTGTCAGAGGCAGAGCCAGGAGAGCAGGCCAGGGACTAGAGGGTCCTGAGAAACTCCTTCACTGGTCTGGGCAGTTAGGGAAGCTTTCCCAAGAGATGCAGTAGGGAGGATTTGCTAGGGAGGTACAGGATAAGGAAGGGGAAGTGGTGAGAAAGGCTCCATGTGCCAGGCAAACAGCAGCTTTTGCATAGGTCTGGCTGGGAGGTAGAGCCAATGGGGTGCAGCTCGGGAGCCTGGGCAGACAGCATCTGTGGGAACAATGCAGGCAGGAACAGGGTTCTCAGTGTGGGCTCAATTCCTGACACTAGAGGCTGGGGTTGGAGAGGCTGCTTTGGATTTGGGGACAGGAAGATCTGGTGTACTTGGAGGTGCCCAGGCTGTGGGGCAGGCCTAGGTCACTCAGGGCCAGAGACATCAGCACCTACTCACACCTGCAGGGGGTTTCCACGGGTCTCACTTTCCATGCCTCCATGTCTATTGAGGCTGATCTCCACTTAGATTACCAGGGAGTCCCTTATGGATTGTAGACTCCATCTGAGTCTCATCTGCTCTGAAAACCCACCATTCAGCAGGGCGACTGATAGAGGTCCTTCCATGGTCCCTTCTTGCCTACAAGAATACCTCAGTCTGCCTGTCCACATTGCTGTGCATGTCTTCTCTGTCCACACTACCCAAAGTGTCCTGGGACAGCATGAGGCAGAGTTTACCCACTCTTACTTCCCCTGGGCTAGTTTGGCTCAGTGTGAAGATGTGATTGTGTCTCTAGCCCACCCTTCCTGGGGCTTTTCTTGGGTTTAGCAAAGGTATCCAAAGTCCAAGGTGCAGAGACAGGCCAGATTAGGAGGGTTTATTCAGCACGGACTTGGGGAAGGGAGGCTCCTAAGTGTTGGGCCACAGTACCCAGGTGCCTTTACCTCCTCAGACATGGAGGGTGTAGGTCACCTCACTCTTCCTGCGTGGACTTGGGCCTTTGGGTTTTAGAGAGTCTGGGAGGCTGGGCAGAGGCCAAGGCGGGTCCAAGAGAAGGCAAAAGCTTCTTGGGCAGGGTTTGTCGAATTTGTAGACCTAAGATGATCCCTCTTAGGAGTGCGCCCCGGCCTCAGCGGGCTTGTATACCAGTGGGGTGGTCAGGGGTAACTGGTATGTGGTACTGGTGCAGGCTTGGGCACGCAGCCTCTGCAGGCGGCACAGAAGCAATGCCAGGAGCAGAGCGTGTAGCATCCCGAGGCAGAGGAGCACGAACTGCACCGCTAGCGACCACCTGCAGAGTTGGCCGGGCGCGCATGCGGCGCGTAGCTCCTCCTCGGCTAGGTAGGGCAGCAAGCGGCCACGCAGCATAGGGGGCGAGGCGCAGCGCAGGTCGCGGTAAGGAGCGCGCTCCGGGCGGCCGGCCAGCCAGGCGCGCAGCGGCACCAGGCGGCAGTCGCAGCGCCAGGGGTTAGCCCCCAGGTGCACGGCACGCAGCGCAGGCAGTTTGTCTAGCAGCCCCGGCGGCAGCGCCGTTAGGTTGTTGCCGGTCAGCACCAGGTCTGTGGTGTCAGGCGGGAAGACTGCCGGCAGCGAGGCCAACGTCAGCCCGCGGCGCCCGCAGTCCACCTGCGTCCCTGCGCAGCTACACGGCGCGGGGCAGCCCACAGCTGCGCAACTCGGGGGCGCCAGCAGTAACAGCAGCAGGCTCAGCACCCCGCGAGGCCCTAGAAAAGAAGGGCTGAAATGAGGGGTGGAGGACACCCAGGTGGCGTCCCTGAGCTTGGCTTGGCTTTCTGCAACTCCTGAGGCTCACAGCCCTGGAAGCCTCCAGCCTTTCCACCAGATCACCCCATGCACTGGCTGAAATCCCCTAATTTTATCCAACCCTTTCCCAAGCCAAGATGACCAAAACCCCACCTAACCTGAGACTGCCCCAGGAACCAGCAGACCTGACCCCAGACTCACAGGAGCCCATGGCGAGAGGTCCGTGGCCCGGCTTGCTCTGGGTTGGGAGGTGTTGGCCAGAGAGCCAGTTGGCTCCTTACAGGCCCTGAGAGCCCACCGCACAGACCACAGCGCTGCTGCTACTCCACCCAAAATAACCCAGAGGCAACTCAGACCAGCACTGCAGCCACAGATAGAGCGCTATCACTAGGGACTGCCAGCTGCTGGGGCTTCCGGCCCCCACCCACTCCTAGGGATGCACGGAACACTCGGACACGCGCAGTTTTGTTCACCAACATTGTTCTTCTGTCGCCAGGACAGGATGTGGCATTCACAACTTAACAAAACGGAGCACAGGGTGTATACGGGTCATGCGGGTAGAGAAAAAGGAGGCTGAGGAGTTAAGATCCCAGCACCATAGTGCTGCTGGGGAGGGCACCTCAAGCTATTGGAAGGGAACAGCCGCCTGGGCATGAGGGTTGCCAGGGGATGGCCCACCACCCCCTACCCCAGGAGCCCTTTAGATTTGCTGGCGGTTGGGAGGAAGAGGCTAGACTGCCTGGCTTGCAGGTCCCGCCCTCCTCAACTAGAAGGCTTGGCCTTTAGTCTGGAGCCTTCCCAGCTGCTTCAGCAGCCCCACCCTCCCTGCCTGCCCTAGTCCCAGCTTGAGTGGGTGAGGGAGGACCTGGCTCACCTTGCACGAAGTAGTGTGTCAGTATACATTTGGTGACTCACAGAAACTGGCACAAGGGGGCTCCTAAATTTGCTCAGCAGTGTGGGGGTGGGGAAATAGGCCCGGCCTTTCCCCCCTCCTCTACCTGGGTTTATCCCCTTGCCTGAACAGGGCTTACAGCCTGGGTGCTCTGACCTTCTCCAGACGGGGAATCTAGGAAATTGTGTCCAACTTGGCTCCTGATTCCCTAAGGCCAGAGTGGGCTGATTTTTGGGGAGAGCACTGTTATTCAGGCCCCCAGGGGACACATACAAGTGACCTGTAGAGACTGATGCTAAGAATAAATTAGGGTCATGGGGAGGGGATCGTGGCTCCGTGTCTCTGGGTTGGGAGTAGTCCTGTCAGGGCCACTCTAGGTTTAGGGTTCGGTCCAGGCCCCTTTGAGATCCATGTGAATCCAGAGTGGAATCCAGGCCAGTCTAGGATCCAGGGGTGGGAAAGGCCAGAGGCAGGCTCGAGCAGCAGGGTCACTGGTCCTGCATTTGCTGCTTCATCTTCTGCAGCATCTCTTGCATTCGCCTTAACTGAAGTTGGGGACAATAGTAGTCGGGGTGAGAAAGGCAACCGGAGAGGCCTGCCCCATACCCTCTCTTGCAGGCCGGCCGCACTCAGCCCTGGCCCCACCCCATCAAGCCCCTAGACTCCACCCCACCTCCCCACCAACCTCCTCATCCTTCATCCTGATGAGCTTCTCTGTCTCAGCGTCGGGGGTGGGCAGTGGTAGGATGGGGATGGGGCTCTCCATACGGCTGTCCTGGGTCAGTTTACTGTAGGGGAGAGATGGGGGGATGGCACTGCTGAAGGCTCAGAGTGGTCAGCTGGAGCATGTTTTCGGGATTCCTGCTAGGCCTGAAGCCTGAGGCCTGAGGCCTGATTTTGGGAGATCAGGGGCTGTAGAACCATTTGGGGATTGGAATTAAGGTCCAGGTTTCGGTGGGAAGGACATGTCCAACCCTCTAAGTGGCTGGGGCTAGGTTGGGTTTCCATGTGTGCATAGGGACAGCTCACCTGGTCATCTGCTGGATGCAGTGTGCCCGGTAGTTCTCATAGTGCACATCGCAAGTCACATCCTTGAGGTCGTGCATGTGAGTGCGGATAAGCATGTTGCGCAGCTTCACAAAGTCGCAGTGTGCCTGATTCTCCACTGTGGGGCAGGAGTGCGCAGTGGGTGGGTGCTACACAGGGGAGCCTTCCCACCCCATTCCTAAAACCCCAGGCCTGGACTTACCCTCCACGATCCCCCAGGGGTATAGCCGCCCCCGGACTCGCTGCCCTTTGGCTTCCACCACCGTGTTGCTGCCAATAACAGCAAAGGGAGCACTCTCCTGGGGGAGGGGAGCAAAGACCCAGCCCAGTGAGTGCCCTCAGTGTCTAGAGAGGGTGTGGCGGGCAGCACCAGGCCTCCCTTTCAGGATCACTGTCACCACCACCCTCTCCCTTGAGATCCTGGCATCACCTATCTTCTGGTCTCTGCTGATCACTGAAGCTAGACCGTGTGCAGCTGATACCTTCAGGACCTCTGTGCCCATTAGGTCACTCTCTCCAGATCCCTTTTCCCTGGCAACCACCTAGCTTTTCCCTCTTTCTCTTAAGAGTTGAGGGGCCTGGCAGGATGGCTCAGTGGTCTAAAGCACCTGCTTAGGAAAGCTTAGGTGGCTGCCGGGACCGCGGTTTGATCCCAGGCACCACATGCTGCGCCAGCCCTGCCCTCAGGGCAGGCTGAGCCGGCCATAAAAATAAATAAACAAAAGTTCTGAAACAAGAAAAAAAAATTAAAAAAAAAAGAGTTGAGATCATGCCCCATAATGTCTCTTCCTGGCTTGGATCTGTCATTGCTACTCTAGCTGCTGGGACACCCAAAGTCACCACTCTCTATAGCTCAGGATTCTGGAAGCCAGGGAATGCCACTGCCATGTGGCTAACTAGACTAGTGAATGACCCATGGAAAACACATCAAGATGACCAGCCAATTCCTCCATAGCTCACTAAGCATGTAGGTGAGGCCCAAATGATTCACAGGTCAGGCAGAGATTTGGGTCACTGTTACCCTCTGGCCTTTGCTGATGGGGTACAGATCTCTTACTGGCAGGACAACTTCTGACCTTACGAGGTCAGACCTGGGTGCTCAGCCCTTCAAGTCCTATGCGAATGAGACCCATGTGCCTCTGGTTCTGTCCCTGACCACCTTTACCCTCCCTCAACCTGGCTTCAGTTCACCTTCAGTTCCCGGTCCTGCTGTTTAAAGTCCTCATCCTCATCTGAGTCACATTCTGGGAACTGGTATACATGGATCCCAAACTTGTCAATCTCCTCCCGGATCTGCAGTGTCAGGATAATAGCTGTCAGGTTTGGGGCTGTCGAGATACCTCTGGTACCCAACACCCCAGACTCTCGCCAGGCTCCTCTGCCACAGCAGGCTCACCCGCTCCTTCAGCTTCCGGGTCTCACTGGGGACCAGGCAGTCAGCTTTGGCGATGAGTGGTACAATGTTCACCTTCTCATGCAGAGCCTTCATGAAACCCACATCCACTGGCCGCAGCCTGCAAAGAGCAGCCAGGGGCTGGGATGGGGATGGTGTGTGGGGCGGTGGCAGCATAGTCACAGGCACAGCTACAGGGATACTCAGCAAGGGGGTGAAGGGTCACATACCCATGCCCAAATGGGGAGATGAAGTATAGGCAGCAATGCACCCGGTTGTCCTGGATGTTCTTACGGTTGAGACCACTCTCATCACGGAAATATTGCTCGAACTGCTGATCTACATAATCACTGATGGGCTTCCAGCTGGGAGTGGGAGGATCATGAGGCCAGCCGTGAGGCTGCCTGGTGGAGCAGGGAGGCAGGGGTAGGACAGGGCAGAGACCTATTTTCCAGCTACCCTTTTCTCACCATTCGGAATTGTTGACAGCATCCCCAAATCCCGGTGTGTCCACAATGGTGAGTTTCAGCTTGACTCCCTTCTCTTCAATGTCCACTGTGTGCTTCAGGATCTCTACCGTCTGGTTGATGCGTTCTACAGGGGACAAGAAGGCATTATTTTGAAAGTCTGTCCCAAGCCTCACAGCCAGGAACCACCCCCACCCCCACCTTGCCCTCTCCCATCCCAGTGCCTCGGCTTATATAGTTTGCGATCTAGGCCACTTCTTCTGGACCCTAACTAAGGGTCCACACCATAGAAAGAGTTGGGGTGAATCTGTAAGGGTTCCCTTTAAGGGGTGGGTCACTTGGTAGGAGTTGGTGGGTTAGTGCTGGGCTATGCAGGGCATACTTACCCTCAGCACTCAGCAGCTTTCTGTCTTTGTACAGGTCAGTCAGGAAGAGGCTGTGGACCAGCGTGGACTTTCCCAGACCTGACTCACCTAACCACAAGTACAGTGAAGGGGCTGGGTTAGGCCTGGGCCCCCCTTAATTGAACTTGGCTGGTCAGTGGCCCCAGCCACTCCACCCAACAGCCTGGCCCACTCACCAGCTACCATGAGCGTGAAGTCAAAGCCCTTCTTCACCGATTTTCTATGTACCTGGTTGGGCAGTGTGGCGAAGCCCACGTACTGCTTGTCGATATCCTGGGGGCGGCAGTGAGGCAGGTCAGGGGCATACTAGGCTTCCACTGCAGCAGCCCAATGCCCTATCCTGGCTCTGGGGGAGGCAGCAGATGGTATTCCCAGTGGCATGGCATTTCACTGGCAAAAATGGGGTGAGGGTTTGTAGACAAAAGCCTGAAGGTGGGAAAGCAGGTTAAGGGGGTGGCAGGAGAAGGCAGATCTGTGCCAGCCTCAGCCAGGGGCCAGGGGCTTTCAGGGACCCAACACTGTGTGAGGTGGATGGGCACAGGGAGATGGTAGGCTGCACCAGGCATAGGCCTTGTCTTCCATTCTGGGCAGAAGGCACCAGGACTGAGAACCACCCTGAAGACATTCAGAAGCCTTCACGGGCAAGACAGCCTAGGCCTCAATACTCACCCCTCCCCAGGATACCCAGGGTGGGAGGCCCACCTGGCCCTAATCCAACCCTGGGGGTGGCAGCTGCAGTAGCTGTCGAGCAGGGGCTATTTATAGACAGTGGCGCTTAGCCACCCCCACTGCAGGGTCCCAGCGCCCACCCTCGAAAGTCTTTAGCCCTGCAGCCCCTGCCATGTCCCTGATCCTGCGGGTCCTGGCTAGGCAAGTGTGCACACACTGATCCACATTCCACCCTACACACACACACACACACACACACACACACACACACACACACACCTTGAGCCGCCTCTGGGCCTGGGTCCGCGGTGACAGCAGCTGCTCCACCAGGCGGTCCTGGGGCGCTGCCAGCGAGTCCATCGCGGCGGCCCTTGGGACCCTGCCGGCCACTTTCAGACCCCCAGGCCCGGGCAGGCCAACCCGAGCCTGGCGTTCACAAAAGACTTACGCGCAGTACAGCTTTTAAACCTTGCTCTTGCCCCAGTTCTGCGGACAAGGGAACTGAAGCCCAGAGTGGGGACGTCGCCTACCTTGGGGACCACCAGCCCCAGAGGCCATCCGAGCCATTCCCACCCCAGCCTTTGCGGGCCCGCCCCGAGCTGTGGTGGCGACGTAGACCGGGCAGCCACCCCCACGCACCCGGACAGAGGCGGGGCTTTGCGGACGCTCTCGGCAGGGGGCGGTGGAGACAGCCCCGCCCGCCGTCGCCCGGAGACAGTCGCCTAGAAATTGGGGCACAGACGGAACCAATGAAAAACCGCTGCGGAGGGCAGGGCCCAGCAGAGCCACCGGGAGGGGCTGCGGCGCCGCTTGGCCTGGGAGCCCGATGGTGGCACCGGCGGCCTGGGTCCAGGCGTCTTGTCTGGACAGCTTGGTCCACACGCTAGCGGGGGCAGTGGTGCCCGTGGCGGCCGCGCGTCCGCCCCCAACACGCGGTGCGGCTTCCGCCAGCCAGAGGGCGCCAGGGGACGTTCAACCCACAAACCACCGCACGTGAACCGGCCCCATTCAGCACCCCTGCTCTCGGTACAAACTCGGCCCGAAAACCTCCCGGCGGTGTCACAGTACACCCAACCACCCTTGGACACCTCCCTCTCTCCGGGCTCCTGTCCCTCTTTGGGGAGGATCTACCCTCTTTGCGCGCACTTGTGGGTATGTGGCGGGGATGCTTTCTCCGCTAGGCGTCCCCAGACCTCCACGAAACGCGCGGAGGACAGAACCCACCCCCCTCACCTGGACCTGCCCCGTCTCTTCAGAAGCTTAGTGTGAGCGAAGGGCGAGAGGGGGCGCAGGAGGACAGAGTATAGGACGATCCCTTTCTCTCTAAACTTAGAAATCCTGGCCAGCCTGCTGTTTGGCAAAACCTCCGCCCACAACGCGCGCAGCCACCGTGACCTCCAGATGGCCCCTGCCCTCAGAGGCGATGTAAGAGATAAAGTAGGGTCCGACCCCACAAGTCTCCGTAGACACTCCCTTCCCCTCAGAGGTTCCCTGCGTGCTCTGACCTACAGTACGGTACAGGACGAACGGAGAAGGAGGAGTACCGGGGTGGGTGGGGGGACATTGGATCGCTCAGGCCAGCTAACGCTCAGTCCCCCGCGGCCACCCCAGGAGCCGCAGGAGTCTGCTGAGCCGGAAACTGCCCTCAAGGACAAAACTTCCTCATTTCCCACCTCTAGCATCTCACGAAAATCCGAAAATCAGAAGAAGTCCGCCCCAGGGGCCAGGAAAGGGAACCTGGATCGGCTCCAGGATGACTGGAAGTGTTTGGCCAGTGCGCACAGCGCACTGGAAGGTCTCCTCCCTCTCTTGGCCCCACTCCTCTCCCATGCAGGCCCTCCCTTCTTGGCACACCGGTGAAGCACCCCCCCCCAAAGCCCTAGTCTTGCTGGGGGGCCTGAAGCCACTGGCACCTGGAAGGAGGGCGGGCCCACAGTAGGAAACAGGAGAACCTTTCTTCCCAAGGCGTGGGGGCAGCCATAGTGCTCCTGGCTCTCTCAACCCAGTCCCCAGTCTCTGGGCTGAGTCTCATCCAATTGCCACCCCGGGGTCTACTTCAGATACAGGCTCAGTTTCCCAACTGGGAAGCCCCTGATCAGGATGGCAGGAGTCTTACTCCCATCTTCTAACCTGCCTGTCCCAACATCCAACTGGGCACAAGTAGGACCTGTGCATTCCGTGGGAGGGACCTTGCCACCTCCTATCTCTGGTCCCTGAGGCACAACAAATAATTTCTCAGCGCTTCCTCTTGACACAGCTTCGCCCACCTCCTCCTGGTGCCTGAAACTCTCGAGGCATTTCCATTCTTAGAATCACCCTAGTCAGCTCAAGAAGCAGCAACCAGAGCCAACAGAGCCTTGTCACTGTCTGAAGGAGGGAGGGGACAAAGACCTCTGGCAGAGTCCCCATTGCTTCTCCATCCCCCTTGTGTAGAATAAGAAGGAGGCCTGAATGGGCCAAGGCTCAATGGTCACAGTGAAGCTACTATGTGCTTCTGGGTCCACTGCGTGCTTCTGCTCCAGATCCACTAGGACCCACTGAGCACCTGACCCCAGCCCTGTTCCTGGGGCTCCCTTCCTCTGCCTTCATGGTGTTTCCCCTCTGGTCCTGGGGGGAGAAAAGGGGAAGAGCCTGCCTCCTAACTGACCTCAAATGCTGGACAGACACAGGCCTGAAGGGGAGGAAGTGTTAGAAATCTCAGCAGGAGGGGTTTGCCCATTTGCAGCAATGGGCAGGGCACCTGGCTGGGGCTGAGCAGCAGGTATCAGACTTAGTGACTCAGAGTGCCCCAAGGTTGAGCTCGGTGCACCCAAAGGCCCAGAAATGGTCTGCACGCTGTCTGGGCAGCACCATACTTTTCCCCCTCTCTTTAAACAATAAAGCTGTGTGAGTCCCTAAATCTCAGGCTTTGTCTGACTTTCTGTGACAGGGAGACAGCTTTCTACCAAGGTCTCCAGGGAGCCCCTCCCAATGAACCTCATCAGTCCCTGGGCAGGGCACATCCTTGCCAGGAGATTGGCCCTGGGCTGCCAGTGACTCCCCAACTCACCCCACCCACCAGCTGCTCCTGTTCCCCTCTGCTACAGGTACCCAAGGCTGAGGTCCTGCCCTGTATCTATGTCATGTGTGAAACTCTATCAATGACAGAGGGCGTGAAGGCTTCTCTGTAGCCAGGACTGAGCCTGTTTTTTCTCCCCAAGAGTGGCTGAACTCAAGCCACAGAAACTAGCCAGCAGTGGAGTAATATACCTGGCAGCCCATCTGGTTATCCACCCCACTCCATTCCTAGCCCTCACAGATCAGTTTAACCTCCAGCTCAGCCAGGTTTCTTCAGGAAGTGAAGAGGCCAACTTCCTATTGGGTCCTGTATTCTCAAAGAGTAGGGACCAGGTCAGTCCCTTTAGAAGGACACATCTCTCTGTACTCACTAGGTTCAGGGACCCATGCTAGGTGCTAGGATGACTCAGACAAGCTCCTAGTCTGGGCCACTGTCTAGCCCTGTTTGTATAGGGAGGGATGAAGGTGCAGGGTGTGAAGTGGTGAGACCAGAAGAAGCACATGCTGTTTAGAGAGGACCTAAAGGCATTCCTCCCTCGTTCACCCAGAACCCCCAACACAGGGCCTACAGGCCAGGTCAGCAAAAAGATGATGGTCCTGGACTAGTGGGAAAGAGAGATCGCTCATCCTCCCATCCTAAGGAGAGGCCCATGGCCCTGCTGTGAGGGTCAGAGGGCCGGGTCTGGCGTCCAACCCCTCCCGCTGCAGCTCCAGGCTTGGCGGCACTGCCGGCGACAGACAATGATTATCGATTATCTCTACTGGGCTGGATGACGGCCGGCGGGGGCGGGGTCGCGCCTGGAGGCCGGCGGCTTTGATGCCACAATGGGTGACAGCAGACTGGGCCTGTAGACTAGCTAAAAGCGGAGTGCACGTACCTGTTTGTCTTCTACGGGGTCGCGGTCGGGGTCGTGGTCGTGTCCAAGTGGGTCCAGGCCAGAGGGCAGGGGAGAGACGGAGAGACACGGTGAGAGGCGGGCGGACGGCGGGGACAAAGGCGCGCGCGGGCACGCGGGTGGGTGCCGGGCTCACCTGGGGTCGCCAGCTTGCTCTTGTACCGCAGGCCTGTGCTCATGGTGGCCGCCGGCGGGGGACGTGCGGTGGCGGCGGACTCGCGGGCGGGGCGCGGCGATGAGCAGCTGAGGCCGAGGCCGGCTGCGGGGTGACCCGCCCCTCCGCGCCGCCACCGCCCGCCCCGCCCGCGTGCCCGCCAGCCAATCGGTGCCCGCCGCGCCCACGCGCGACCCGGCGCGGCTGGTGGGGCGGGGACTGAGGCGCCCCCTACAGCCCCAGAACCTGCAGCCCTGGGGCGACGCCCTCGCCTCCTGCAGCCGGTGCCAGTGGTACGCAGGCGATGCCCGCATGGTTCCACCCTGCATGGATGTTGTCATTGCTCTATTCCTCTACCCCATTCCCACCTTCTTGTCTCCTAGCCCAGGGCCAGACTCTACCTTCCCTCTACTCTCTCTGGGATGCCTGTCCAAGCCTGCACCTCTGTCTATCCATCCTTGGACAGCTGGAAAGCTTTGCTTAGTGGCATCACGCGAGCCCCTGCTACTTCAAAGGTCAGGAAATGTCCCTATCCACACCATCACTGTGAGCTCGGGAGGTGCTGACCAGGAGTTCTGGTGTGGCACTGGTCACAGGGCAGAGGTCCAACGACCCAGCACCCCTCCTGTAGTTTACTAGTGCCCAGTGCTAGAAGCATGTATCTGGAAAAGCTGCAAAACACATGACCGTGGGCAATTGTCCAGCTTTTCTTTTCCTGGGCTGTAAAATGAAGTGTCTGTGTAGTAAAGGCTCTGAGGTATGGGCAGGACAGCTCAAACCTGAACCTTGCCCTATACCCCACCCCCTCAGTTGTATACCCTGTGCTCTGCAGCCTTAAGGCTGTAGGATGTGTTCCAGAAGAACTGCTATCACCATGGGGAGAAGGTTACAGAGCAGGAGCGCACTGTGAAGACTGAACCAGGGCCTGTGCTCTATTTACAGATGGGAAAACTAAGGCGGCAAACCTTCAACAAGTGGGTGGGGTTCAGTGACAGAGAACCTTCTCATCGTCTTTGTCATTGAATTCTCAGGTGGCCTTGGTCTGGACCTCCCCAGAGGGTTCCCAGGTGGCACATATGAAATCCTAAATCCCTCCAAAATGACTAGGGGCCTGTGATCACCACCTCCCCAGATTCGGGGCATCTTGGAGGGAGATACCCTGCTGTACTGACTCCAGGCAGTCTCCCTCACCCCTAACCAGCAACACCTTCCCCCATCCTTCTACCGTCTGGGCTCCCTGGGTGGAGTATGGTACTAGTAGCTAGGTATGGTCTCTGTGTCTCTGAATCACCAGCACCCTGCAAAGAGCTATTTGCCCAGGAAGTGAAGAAGTCATATAAGTGGCATCTTTGTTCCATTGCCCTTGCTCTGGCAAAGTCCTAACCTGTCTACCATGGACCTCTTCCAGGTCCAGAATGGTGACCAAGTGGAGAGGTTCCACAACCCCAAACCTCAGGCCAGAAGTGTTTGGAATTCTAGACTTTTTTTTTTTTTTTTTTTTTTTTTTTTGGTATAGGTCACACATTATGTGCAGGGTGGTTCTTTGGTGCTCTTAGCTACATCTTATAAACACACTAATATTGTAATGAAATAGTAGTAATCATATGAACCAGAATAGATAATGACCATGATAAATGGCGGCCTGTCAGCTGTTGTCTGACTTTGCTGTTGAGCTATGGGGAGTGTGGAAATCTGATAAAGGAATGGGGTGAGTGGAGGCAGGGGATAGACATGGTCAAAGTACTAGGCAGGACTTTTGAGTATTAAACTCAACAGTTCAGAGAAGATTGGGGGAAATCCTGTCTCAGAGGCCCAGAGCTTTGCAAAAAGATACAGTTGGTCAGTCAATAGTGACCCTGGAATGTTTAGCAACATACTGACTCATACTACTGACCTGGTGGGGACAAAGGTGGAGATAGGAATCTTCCCTGGGACTTCACTGGGAGAGTAGCTCCAGACAGTCCTATGTCAGGAGGTTGAACTTGGCCTTGAGGGAAGTATATGTTAGGTAAGAGGCATGGCTTTGATAAAGGGTAAGACATATGTGTGTGCAATAATAATAATACTTTTTTTCAGCACTGGGGATTGGACACGAGGCCTTTGCATTGAGGTACATCTCCAGTCCTTTTTTTTTTCCAGTCCTTTTATACATATATTTTTTTAGCATTTTGAGATAGGATCTCACTAAATTGCTAAATTACCAAGTTGTCTAGGCTGGACTTAAATTAGAAATCCTCTTGCCTCAGCCAGCCAGAGTGCTGGGATTACAAGGACGTGCCCCATACCTGGGCTAAGGGCATTAAAACAATTCTGGAGATGGGAAACAAAATCTTGAAGCATACTGTATAAATAAGATCTTTTTTATAAGGTAAATATTTTTCAAACATTACAGCAATGCTAATGTATTAGAGAGTAGCACTTAAGAGAGAACTAGTGTAGAGCTGGTGCTATAAATAAAACTAGGAGCCACTCTATGGAAGGATGTAGTCCAGGGTAGCCCTGGGCCAGCATCACATGTTCAGTGTCTGGCCTGAGTTTCTTGGTCTGGACTGGGGAGCTGGGCTCTGTTCCCTTCCCCTGGGATCTTGATCCCCTGTGACTGTGAGTCTAGGGGAAAGCTTCAAACTCCTCTGCAGACAGATGGAGGCTACACACTGTTTAGTTGGGAGCTGCGCTGGGCAGCAGCACCCTTGGTTCAATGAGCAGTGTAGCCACAGCAGACCTTGGTGAAGTCAGGAAAATGGGCCACGAAGGCATCCATGAGCAGATTCAAAGGGCGAATCTCCAGTTGGGCCAGGTGGGTGGTATGAGCTTTTCAAAAAGGCTCTTAGCCTCTGAGCAAAACTTCCAGGGGGTCATGGCCCAGGTGAAACACAGACTTGTGTCCATCCAAAAGCTCAAGCCTTGGGGCCCTGTCTGATGTCAGGGGAGTGGCAGGAGCCCTCGGTAGGGACCCAGACACACGTCACTTGTTCAAATGCGTGGCTTGAAGGTAAATACTCCCTGAGTGGGTGTTTCCTTCTGCTTTACCCATCAAGAAGAGCAAGTGCTGGCTGTAATACAGAGAAAAGTAAATAAAACACTCCTGTGTGGGAAAAAAATGCTATTCTTTAATTCATAAGGAAAAGAAGTTAATGAGTGAAAAAAAAAAAAACTACACCAAGAAAAATCTGTTCAACCAACTTGGGCTACAAATAGCCTGATGCTTTTCTTAAGAGGAAAAAAAAAAAAAGCAAACAACAACCTTTTGTGGGTAAGAAATTCTCAGTTGGCTATACTTAAACTATGCTGTATCTTCTCCTCAGCACAAATCATGGTGTGAGAGGGGGTTTCTCTGGTGCCAGTCAGGGGACAGAAGCCTCTGGGCCTATAATCTCAGAGTAAACTACAGCGATGATGATGCAAGACAAGGTATTTCCCATTGTTACTTGGGAATCAGGTGACAGGAGCACTGGATTCAGAAGTGGGACAGTTGGCTTCAGCTGACACACAGATATCTGGTGGGCAAGGGTTACCAGTGACAAAATTCCAGATTGTTCACTCCTCTGAAGTCAAGGATGAGGGCAGAGGTTGAGCTGTGTATAGCAGGTTGGGTCCCTATGAGTCCCACAGATATGACTGCCAGTACCTTGGGCAGCCCCGGCTCATGCTGGGAAGAGGACATTTTTGTGCCCCAAATATAGGGCAAGAAGCTCAGGTCGAGCGTGCTGGGGCTCTGTCTGAGACCAAACAGCCCAGACTAGAACCAGAACCTGAGGACCCTGTGTATGTTGGTTCCAGCCCTCCCAGGGCCTGCCCTGGTCAGAACACCAGTCCAAGCCTTCCTTCATGTCTCTTCTGTGTCCCACGTCCCTTGTCATCCTGATTCCCTCCTGACCCCTGCCTTTGTGCACTTGTGGTCACTGTCCTTATGCTGTTGTCCCTGATACTCCTGTCCATCTTCCCCACCCATCTGGACCTAGGCCCCTGCATTTGGGTGCTGCAAATGAGGAAATGCAACCTGTACCTCTGCCTGCACTTCCTTCTTCAGCCCCAAAGACCCAGTGTTGTCCCCAGCCCCTCTTCACTCAGCTTGCCCGGTACACCCCAGGCAACCACTTACTCTGGATTGGTTCCATACCTCCTATGGGGCTCCCAGAATTTAGCCTCACCTAGCACCCAGGGAAGCTTAGTAGTTTCAGTTTGTAAGAGCAGCATGGAAGAGGGTACAGACAGCCTAGGGTATATGGAAAGGCTAGCTAGGAAGACTAGGTTCTGGAGGGCCGTAGACCATAGATTCCAAGTCCTGAAACCTCTGTTGGCTTGTAGACAGGCCTCACTCAGTATGCTTACCCCAGTGAAGGGCATGCTTGGGGACCTAGGAGCTCTAGGACCTCCTCCCTGCTCCCCGAAGCGGTGGCTGTTTCCTAGGACAAGGGGCAGTGTGTGTACAGTGACAGGCATTAGAGAACACTTTTCTTGATTTGCATGTTAGAAAAATGTAAGCAGGTCTCCACACAAACAAGTCCTCATCACTGAAGACAGACTGATTAAAAGGGCACAGAATCCACTGCAGCTGCCAAGAGAGTGCCGCCTGGCTCTGTTTAAAGCCACCTGTGTGTTACAGAGATGGACAGAGCAGGGCCCTAAGGGAGACTTGGTCCACACCAAGCCCCAGATTCACTGGGCAGCTGGAGTGAATGCTACAAAGGGTGCCTGTGCTCCACGGCAGGGAGCCAGCCTGAGTACCCAGAGCAGCCAGGGTCCCTGGGGGTGGGGGTGGCCTGGGCTGCAGAGCCCCTGTGCCTGGCAGAGGAGGCACAGAACAGCCCAGGGAAACAACCTTGAATGCAGGTGATGCTGTAAGGAGGAGCTGCCTGAGGCTCTGTCCCTCTGCCCCACACTGGGGTACCCTCTGCTGCCTATCCAGGGCCTTCCTTGTGGCATCCTGGCATCTCTGAGGCTGCTCAGTCTATGCTGCAGTTCTCTGATCTTAAGACAAGCCAAAGGTGGACGAGCAGAAGATGAATGCGAAGATAGGAAATGGCGTCAACATGGAGATTCTCCCAGAGGCAATGAGGTGGTTAAAAAATCCCACGGGAACATGTGCTTGTGATAGGCCAAAGCACCAGTGACCTAGATCACAGAGCAGCCTGCACTGAAGGAGCAGAGCTCACACCAGCCTTCCCTGCCTGCCTCTCTTCGTGGTAGGATTCTTAGGGCTGGATCCTGTCCCCACTGCATCTCACCTGCCTTCCCTGGCTTGTGAGTGTCAGGTCAGAGACAGGTCAGAGACAGGTCAGAGACAGATCTGAAAATCTCTCTGGAATAAACAACACAGTGGGAGGCTCTGGGCCCCATCTCCTGGGTGCCAGATCTCACAGTGACCCTGGCACTCTTGGCAGTAGGCACAGGCTCTGACCTGTTCTAATACGCCACTCCATGTATGCTAGCTGCAGGTGCCTAGCACTGCCCAGGGTCAGGGTGATGGATCAGCAGCTCTGTGTGCACATGCAGCTCAATGCTCCCCCGACATTTCCCTTGGAAAAGCACCTGTCTGAGAGCCCTCACATGGGGACTTGGCTGGAGGTTTCAGCTCAGTCCCCATCATTGCCTCCTTCCAACACCTCCTTCTGGCTGAAAGCCATTGGGGTCGCCTCTGGCTATGGAGCACAGCCTTCAGCAGACACCTACACAGCCAACACAGTGGAGGCCCAGTGGAGGTGAGGGGAAGGAGCCAAGAGGCAGCCAGCCTTAGACGTCAGGTCATTGGCGGAGTGTAGCTGGCCTGGGTGGAGGGCCTCCTGCTTATACCTGGAGGATGTCCTTCCTCTTGACTGGGAGAGACTTTTGAAGCTGAACATCTAAGATCAATGGCTAGCTAGGACTGCCTTCACATGTGTGTGAGGTCTCCAACTCTCTGGGTTGAAGTTGATACCTGCTCTAAAAGCTGTCCTTAAAGAGGTTCCCTCTAGAGGAGCAGCAGGAGATGGAGCTCCCTGGCACAGGGCCACTTTGGCAGGTAAGGAGGAGCCCTTCAGTCTTACCATGGCTCTAAGTGGCATACAGAAGATCTGGCTTTCAGTTACTGTCCCTGATGCTTCTGGCTAAGATCACCTCGGGTGGCTCAGTAGGGTTGAACACAAGAAGCATTGCGAGGATGCACCTGACAGCCAGACCTAGGGGCCCAAGTGAGATCAGGTAGGAGAAAGGCTCACTGGCTTGTCCTTTCCCTGGGGCTCTGTCAGCAGGTCCAGTTTTGCAGCCAAAGTACTTCACAGCCACTCAGACCTCTGGTTTTTCTCTGGGGTAGGGCTCAACATTCTCACTTGCTGAACACTTGTCTGTGGCCCCCTTAGCAGGTCACTGCTAATAAGCTAAACTGGTCCTATCATCTCCAGAACTTCCCAGGCAACTGTGGGCTGCAGGTGAAGGGTGCCGTGTGGACAGGACTCATGCCTCCTGTCTGTGAAAGAGCTGCATCGTCTGGTCACACAAATAGGGTAGTGCCCCATCCATTGTGAAGTTGGGGCTTCGTACTGGGAGATTAACACCCCCTAGGCCAGGAGAGAGATGTTAGGTTATGCAAACTGGCAGAAAGGCCCAAAGGGCTGCCAAGAGCAAGGCAGAGGGCCTCAGGGCAGGCACTGACCACAATGAGCCCCAGGAAAGCAGGCCTGGGGTTGAGTACATCATTAAGGTTCAGGGTGAAGGCATCATTAGGCTGTTTTCCCAGCTTCTGTGCCACTGGGAGCAGGGCCAGCATGCCATCAGCCAGGTTTGGGCCTCAGTGCCAGGGTGGCCTGGAAGGCTCTTAGTCCTCCTGCCCAGGGCCATGGTACGTGATTCTCAGACTAGATACCCTAACAGTCTTCTTTCAGTGTGAGGCAGAGGTCCAGGTCTGTGTCTTGGTGGATTATCTTGGCTGCATCTGCTTCTTGAGTTATTAGAGAATTAAAGGGAGGCATGGTCAACAACAATAACAATCTGATATAAAAATGAGCAAAGAATTACACATTTCTCCAAAGAGGAGCTGAATAAAGCTAGGGGGCAGGGATTCCTGAGGCCCACTTCTTTCCAAGCTCTGGTCTTAGGTGATTATCTGAATAGGTCCTAGTCCCCTTGAACTTGGTCCATTGAGGATACTAGCCTTGTATCACCTGGTGCTGCTAACCAGGGCCACAGCAGGGAAAGACTTAAGAGGAGAAAAGCTAAAAAGAGAGGACTCCTACGGGTAAGTAGGAACCCACATCAAGAAAGAAGAGCAGGGCTACGCCAGGCAGGACCGTATGCTGCATGAGGGGGAGGAAATGAGTAGAGTGGCTAGAGAAGGACAATGGTATGTCCTGCCTGTTGTGGTTAATAGATTTTGCAAGGGGAAAAAAATACAGGACAGATATTTTGTAAGATTATTTTATCATGAATCATCATCCAAAGAATTGTATACAAAGAGTGTGGGGAAATCTGTCCAGAGAATCCAGCTAAGGGCCTTGATCCTAATATCCTGCACAAACCCAGCTAAAAACTTAGAGCTCATAACAATGTCTCCCACAAGTCCAACTGGAGGTCTACAACGATGTTTCATGCAGGCCTGCTCCATGGATCTGTGCTGGGAAGGCCCAAAGGTCAGTGGTGGAAGCTAAAAAATCTACGCCAGTGGGATGAAGGATCTGTGCTAGCAGGCTGAGGGATCTGCACTGGAACTAGGAGGCAATGCTCAAGATAGGAACCAGAGCTCCCCTAAAAAATACCACAGCCATCCTCAGAAGCAGTGAGGTCCCAGCTCCTACAACGATAAGGAAAGTTGAGTTTCCATCAAGAAAGCCAGTGAGAAAAACTTTTCCAGAAGACTGAGCTATGTAGCATCTTTACCTCCAGAGCCAGGAAATAATGCTCAAGGTGAGGCCCAGAGTTCCTTCAAAGTGAACTGCAGCCATCCTCAGTAACAACAAGGTCCCAAGCTCCTCTTCCAATGAAACAATCAAGTATATCAGAAAGGTCAGCATTATGAGCAGAATATCCCAAGAGAACTAGCAGCTGCCAACAGCTCCCAACAGTTCCCAGCAGCCTCTCCAAACAACTTCCCTAACAATCTCCCAGCAGCTTCTCCAGCTCTGCCTCTTACGCTGTTGGCAACAATCCTCAGATGGGCCCCCCAAATACAGCACCACGTTAGTTCAGTTCAGTTTGGTGTTAACAGTTTGACCACCAGTTGGCAATCCACCACACCACCCCAGTGCTGAGTGACCAACAAGACCTAGTGAACCTTGCTTGTCTGCTACAGGACTTGGCTCAGATGGCTGAGGCTGAGGATCCATCCAGCTCTCCAGGATAAAGTACAATGAAATAAAAACAGCTTGCAAGCAAGGGAGAATAGGGATCAAAAATCAACATCAAGTGTCCACCTATCAAGCCTTGGATTTCATTCCCTAGTATTGAGAAAAAAAAAAAAAACAGTAAGAAGTAACAAGGAGAAAGGAAAGACCCAGATGAAGCATTATTTGATTCGAACTGTCAGTATATAGCACCCCACCAAGCCCAGAACTGGACAGTTGGGGAAGGGACTTGAGTAGCACTGGCATTTTCTCTGTCCACAAGAGACAGTCACTGAGTTATTTATTTGTTTGCTTTTCAACCACTGATTTAGAGGTGACCCCTATGTGCTGGAGTCTGAGCAGGACCTTACACCAGGAGGAAAGATGATAAGGTACAGCAGGTGTTTTGTTCTGGAATACTCTGGCGGGGCACACAGGACATACCTTGGTGACTGCAGAGGAGAAATGCAAGGGCTCATTCACCTTCCTAACTTACTTGGAGGCAGCACTAATTCTGCACATTCTTTTCCATCAGCCTCACTAGCATCCCTGGTCCAGATTTAAAAAAAAAAAAAGAGGCTAAATTCTAACTGGTGCATGGGACTTTCAGCTATAACAAAGGGTGGCCAGCGCCCAACTGCTCTCTAGGAAGGATGCACATGCCAGACAGCTGTGTTCTAAGTTAAAATTAAAGGTTAGCACCAGACCAGTTCTTCTAGCTGAGTCCAGAAGTGCTGCCTGGAGCTGCCCTGCCCAGAACCTCTGCCTGGCTCTGTGCATCATCTAACAACTCACTCCATCCATCATGTCAGCTGGCCCTGGACTCCACACTGAGCCTCTCATTGCTATGACAATGCTATGCATTTTGAAAATTCACTTGGTTCAAATGCCCTTCAAACAAATGAACTCCTTTCCATTGACACTTAAAGGACTATACTGAACAAAGAGGAAAGGCAGCAAAATAAGAAATAAGAAGCCTCAGCTGCAAACACAACTGAGAACTTCAGAAGCTGTCAGTTCTGAGCAGACGGTGGTGCATGTCGGTGATCCAGGAGGCTGAGGAGGGAGGATCTCAAGTTTGACTTCACCTGTGCTACATCACAAGATCCATGTCCTAAACATTTAATTAAAAAAGAAACCAGCCGGGCGTGGTGGCGCACGCCTGTAATCCCAGCACTCGGGAGGCTGAGGCAGGAGAATTGGTGCGAGTTCGAGACCAGCTGGGGCTACAAAAGTGAGCTCAAGGCCAGCCTGAACTGCACAGCGAGACCCTGTCTCAAAAAAGACAAAAAAATAAAAATAAAAATAAAAATAAAAAAGAAACCAATGATTCCACATCTGTAACCTCCTAAAGCAGCAGTTCTCAACCTGTGGGTTGTGACCCTGGCAGGGACCGAACAACCAAAACACAGAGGTCGCCTAAAGCCATCGGAAAATACATATTTAAACCTATGCTATGCCATGGTGAAATGTTATTTATTGGAATTAGTAATAAATATTTCTCAACATATAATTAAATATTGTTTTTGTGATTAGTCACTATGTTTAAATTATGTTTGATTTGTAGTAATGTGAATACATAATGTATAGCAGGTATTTACATTCCAAATCATAACTGTAGCAAAATTACAGTTTTAAAGTAGCCACCAAAATTATTTTTTGGTTTGGGGTCACCGCAACATGAGGAACTGTATTGCAGGCTCATGGCATTAAAAAGGTTGAGAACCACTGTAAAGAGACCCTCTCCCAACAGTGCTCAACAACATAGAAAGGCAGAAGTCTGCTGTAGGACAAAGCTTCCATGGGGTCTAGAACAGGGGGGCTCTGCACCAGGAGTATGTGTGTGCCCACATGCTTAACAGCTCCCTCGATTCTTCCCCCCCATCCTATCCCCAGGGACCAGCCACCATATCTGAGAATGTCCAGCTCACTCCACCAATGGGGTCCTTGGCACACATGTTAAGGGAAGAGTGCCAAGGATCCTTGAGTCACCTGCTCAGCCAGCTCCAGGCATGAGCTTGGTCTGCTCATGTGTAACTGACCCTGACTCCCTGGTGCAATAGAGTTCTAGTAGGACAACTGGTGCCACACTTAGCCTTATGCCACACAGAGGAAGAGCACTGCGGATATTAGCTCTTACTAGCCTTTAAAAAATGCATCAAAAACAACTAGTCTATTATATTACCTATCATCTATCATATATATGTACAGCGTTCTATTAACTATCAATTCTATGCTCAGCATTGTGCTTCAGACTGTGAAATACAGAGGGAACATGACAGTTTTGTGGCAGATGCTTTTAGTATTAATATTGTCTTTCTATCCTAGAAAACAAAGATTGAACCCCAACTCTTGGCCTCTGCCATACTTGGTTCAACTTCTAATACTTACTCATGTGTCTGTATTTGATTAAACCAGTCACTGAGGTTTATATAATATGAAAATTAAACCTTACTTTGAGATGGACTTGTAAGAAACAGTACAAAGACAGACCATGGATCTCATCAGTCTTCCCCATTGGTGCCATTTTGAAAAACTGTCCTGTAACAGTCCCATGACCCAGAGGTTGTCATTGATGTAGATGAGATATAAGGCATTTCATAATGACAAGTACTTACCCTGTGTCCTCTTCTAAACATGCCCACTTCCCTTTCTTGTCCCTCCCACCCTACCCTCAACCTCTGACAATGTCTACTTCTGTAATCTTTTTTTTTTTTTTTTTGTATTTTTGGGAAGGGTCTACAGGGTACTCACTGTCTCACTACTAGATTGGACTCATAGTGATCCACCTGTTTATTGCCTCCCAAGAGCTGGGGTTATAGATGCATACCACCAATCCCAGTCTCAATTGCTGTCTCAGCATGCCCCAGGGGCAGGGCCAGCACAGCAGGCCTGGGATTGAACTGCTGCCCCTGCGCCTGCTCCCAGGTGCTTTAATCTGCTGAGCTATTTGGCTGGCCCTATTCCTGTAATTTTTTGTTTAAGAATTTTTTGCTTTTTTTAAAAGAATGTATGTATGTATGTATGTATGTATGTATTTTCTTGTTTCAGAACCTTTGTTTGTTTATTCACTCATTTTTATGGCCGGCTCAGCCCACCCTGAGGACAGGGCTGGCGCAGCATGTGGTGCCAGGGATCGAACCTTGGTCCCTGAAGCTGCCCAAGCTTTCCCAAGCAGGTGCTTTAGACCACTGAGCCATCCTGCCAGGCCCCTACTCCTGTAATTTTGCATCTCACAAGTGTGTCATGAATGGAACCATCCAGTATATTTCCTTTAGGGAGGAGCTTTTGTTGCTTAGCATAATTCTATGTCAGTAGTTCCTTTTTACTGATAATCGTAGTTGCTTAATCCTTCACCCATTAAAGGGCATCTGGGTCATTTCCACCTGCTAGCTACTATGAATGAAAGTATCATTAATATTCATGCACAGGTTGTTTTGCTTTGTTTTGGGTACTGAGAATTGAATCCAGGACTTGAGTGTGCTAAGAAGGTACTATAGCCCCGAACTTCTTCCCGTGCTATGGTCAGGTCTTTGAGTGAATAGAAGTTTTCACTTTTCTGAGATAATTGCTGTGGACTACAATTGCTGGCTGGGTATATGACAGTTGTGTGTTTATAATTTTAGGAAACTGACAAGTTGTTTTTAGAATGGCTGTGACATTTTACATTGGCACCAATTCTGTGTAAGTGATCCAATTTCTCCATATCCTCCCCACCAGCATTTAACAGTTTCCCCTTGAGACAGGGTCTCACTGTACAGTTCAGGCTAGTCCTGAGCTCAATTTGTAGCCCAGGAGGATCAACCTCTTGCCTCAGCCTCCTCAGGGCTGGGATTACATTACAGGTGTGAGCCACCATACCTGCTTTTCCCTCATTCTAGTGGTATTTGATGATGTTTTCATTTGTATTTCCTTATACCTAAAATAAATATTTTTCATGTGCTTATTTGTTATACTTATATCCTTTTTTTAAAAAAAATGTATATGGCTGTTGCAGGGTCTCACTGCATAGCTTGGACTTGTGGTGATCTCACCACTTTCGGCATCCCCCAGTGCTGGGATTAATAGGCCTGCACCACTGTGCCCAGACTCTGGCTGGCTCAGCCCACCCTGGGGGGTGAGGCTGGCATGGCATGTAGTGCCAGGGATCAAACTGCTGTCCCTGTGCTTGCCTAAGCTTGCCTAGGTATAGGCAGGTGCTTTAGTCCTATGAGCTATCTGGCTGGCCCCCACTTTTATCTTCTTTGGTGAAGTATGTGTTTTTTTTTTTTTTTTTGCTTTTGTTCTAACTGGATATTCATTCATTCATTCATTCACTCATTCATTCATTCATTTATTATACTGAACCCATGTTCTTCTGGAATTTTGTTGTTATTTTTGCTGGGATTACATTTAAATTCAGGAGCACTATACAATGTAGATGACTAAATAAGACATGCTAACTGAAAGATGCCAGTCACAAAACATCGCATGGTTCAGTTCGTCTGTAACATCCAAAATAGGAAAATGCATATGTGCAAAAATTACATTAATGGTGCTAAGTGCTGGTAGAAATGGGGATGAAAGGATCAGTTATGACAGTTGGAGTGAGAATGACAGTTAAAGGAAAATAGCTTTTATTTTTCTGGTGATAAAAGTATGCTAAAATTGACTGTGGCACTCCCCTGTAATCCTAGCATGCTGAGAGTTGGGAAAGGGGATCACTGCAAGTTTGTACCCTGTCTGGACAGCTTAATGTGTAGTTCAGCATCAAGACCATGGGTTCAGTCCCTACTACCATAAATGACATGTGGTAATGCTTGTAGAGAGATAAATATAGTAAACATTGTAGAACTGTACATTTGAAATGGCTCCATACTATGTTACATGATTTAAATCTCAATAAAGCTATTAAAATAACAATAAATGAATTCAGGAGCACGCTACCATTAATCTACATCTTGATCCTTTTTATGTTGTATTTTGAGACAGGGTTTCCTGTCCAGGGTCCAGGCAAGGCTCAAATTTGTGATACTACTGCCTCAGCCTCCCAGAGTAGTGGTGTTACAGTTAAAAAAATAAAAAACCTGAGAATTATAATTTATAAATACTGACCTTTTTTGGATATGTGGCTTGCAAATATTTCCTCCCGGCTCTTAGTATTTCTTTTCACTCTTTAACAGAGCAAACTTTTAACAGAGAAAATTTTAACAGAGCAACAGTTTTTAATTTTTTTTTTTTTTGAGACAGGGTTTCGCTATGCAGTTCAGGCTGGCCTTGAGCTCACTTTTGTAGCCCAGGCTGGTCTCAAACTCACACCAATCCTCCTGCCTCAGCCTCCCAAGTGCTGGGATTACAGGCGTGAGCCACCACACCCGGCCAATTTTTTAAAAAAAGAATTATTTTATTTTATTTTCTTGCTTCAGAACTTTTGTTTGTTTGTTTGTTTATTTTTATGGCTGGCTCAGCCTGCCCTGAGGGCAGGGCTGGTGCAGCATGTGGTGTTGGGGATCGAACTGCAGACCTTGAATTTGCAAGGCAGGCACTTAAAATAGAAGTGTTTGTTTTTGTTTTCCATTGGGTGTCTAATTCCTTCATCATCATTTATTGTATCTTTCCTTCCTTGAGTTGTAATTAGTATATTTCTGTTGCTATAATGAAATACCTAAGGCTAGTAACTTTATAAAGAAAAGAGCTTCATTTAGCTCATAGTTTTAGATGTTGAAAGTTCATGGTGAAGTGACTTCACTGGTTTGACTTGTGGTGCAGACCTTGTGACAGACAGCATCATGTTGGGAGTGCATGCGATGGAGATATCATGGAGTGAGACAGGAAACAGACACAGGGAGCAATCAGGTCCACTTTTTGTAGCAGCCTCCTCTCAAGAGCCAACTAGTGGTCCCATAAAACTACATTGATCCCTTCTCAGGGCAGCACCCTAATGATGTAATTACTTCCCACATTAGGCCCCATCTCTTCAAGGTCCTTCCATCTCTTAGTACCACTGCATAGGGTACTAAGCCTCCAGCCCTTGGGGGACCCTCAAATCATACACAAAGGCAGCAAGATACTCGTGAACTTTTATTAAAAATCACCTGGCCACATTCATATGGACTTTTTTTTTTACATTGTTTCATTGATTTAATGTCTCTCTGCTAATAATATCATATAATTTAAGTTACTATTTTTTTTTTCTTTTTTTGGCAGTACCTGGGATTGAACTCAGGACCTTGTGCTTGCCAGGAGAGCATTTATTCCACTGAGCTATCTTCCTAGCCCTTTTAGTTACTATTAACCAAGTAGGCTGTTCATTCTCACTTCAGCAAAGCTAAAGAATATATGTTAAACAAACAAATATAAATCAATTATATTTCCATCTACTGGTCACCAAAACCAACATTTAAAATATGGTGTCATTCACAGTTCCTCTCTCTGTCTGTCTCTGTCCTTTATCTCTGCCTCTCTCTCTCTCTCTCAAAAATAAATTCTTGCAATACATTAATTGTTGTAAATGTTCTACTAACCTGTTTTGGAACTGATTCATTGCTGTTTTATCTTTTTTTCTCATTAAAATGAATAAAAATTATAAAAGCAAATAAATAAGTTCTTAAATATAAATCTCCTAAAATGTGAACAAGAATTATACGCTGAGAAAAACAAAATTCAGGTATAATAAAATCAAAGGTAATGGAGAGACATACCATGTTCATGGATTGGAAAACTCAATTATCCTCCAGTTTATATATCTATGAAATTCCTATATATTGAAATATAAAAATCCCAGCAAGGTTTTATAGATATTCAATAGTTGAGACAATTTTATACAAAAGTGCAAAGGGATTAGGATAGCTACTGTAGAGGTCCATAGGTTGTGTCAACTTGGCTGGATCACCCAGGCAGTGCCACACC
>PVJA010017143.1:0-42171 GCA_004027025.1 Myocastor coypus | reverse complement strand
GATGGTCAGAAAATATAATTTACAAGCTAAGTCAAAGATATTTGATACTCGGAAAGCCAGTGATTATAAGCCCAGTACTTATGTTATAGAGTAATAGTATTACAAAGCTTTTCTGCTGGAGGGTTGAGAATGTAAGGTAACAGACCAACAATTGGAGAAAAAGAAGGGCTATAAGGATAGCCAATATTTTGGCCCTAGCACTTCAAGGTCAATAAAGACCCAGGATATAAGTGAACCTGGGTTGTAATATCCTATAACTCAGAGTTGTCCCAAATTTCCTGGTCAAGGAGATTATGGGACCTCAGAGGAAAGGGATGAATGAACTGCAGTGCGTCTAAGGAGAGTCACCCAGAGAAAAATAGTCTCTCAGGCTTTCACAGAAAGCAAAATAGCCAAGCAATGGCCGTGACTCCTCCCGAAGGCTAACACTAATAACAGTTCTACAAAGTACTGTCTATGGTCTCAAATTTAATCCTGAGGGGATTTGACCCTGGAAGATACAAAAAAAAAAAATGAATGTTTAGTTATACAGGTCTTGCTTCGACTTGCCCTTGACCACCCATCATGAAAAAAAAAAATCCTTAATTACAATGCATGGAACGCAGAGCTAGATTGGTGAGATGAGCTTTAGGAGGCTTAGATTCAATAGCCTCCAACATCACAAGCTTCAGTGGTGGCAAACTGCAATTGCAAAACCTTTGACTGTGTATGTATCTGCTTCCTCTTAGTCCAAAGAGAAGTATATTCTTTCCTTTTATTTTTTTTTTCTTTCTTTCTTTTTTCTATGCAACATCAATAGGGAGGTGGGTCATGCCCACACACTGCACTCTATAGAGTGATTGTGAGGACAATATGCAATATGTCAACTTTCAAAGAAAAGAAGGGGGAAAAGAAAAAAAAATAATGTGGATTTACCAAGGTTAATGTTTGATTTTTTGATCAATCTTATATTCCTATATGTGTTAATCTAAACTGATCTGATGATGAAAATATGTAGTATAACCACTGTTAAATTTAAAGAAAAAAAAATTGAAAAAAAAAGAACCTTAAAAAAATAAAAAATAAGAAGAAGTGAATTAGGATATATATACATTTACTCTGTCTTAGTTCATTGAGAATAAGTTTGTACTAATATTGTTTAGACAGGATAACAGGTCTTCATCTCCTCCTCTTCATAACTACTATGAAGACATGCATGGTATTAATTGTTGTAACCATCCTCCTAACTTGTTTTGAAACTGTTTCATTGCTATTTTATCTTTTTTTCTCATAAAATGAGAAAAAAGTAAAATAAGAAAACATATAATGCAAAAAAAAATAATCAACATGATATCAATCAGCATTTTACTATAGTTTTGGGGAAAGAAATTTGCATGAAGCAATTTATGGACCAACAGAATATGGGACTCAAAGAGTATCACTAGAGAGTTGTGAGATTGGGAAGATCTTAATCATTGGAAACAAATTTCATCTAGAAGAGAAGCATGAATTCAAGAAATAATTGGATAGCATGATGATAATATTTAATAATATTATATGCTTGAAATTGCTGAGAGAATAGATTTTAAGTATTCTCAGAACAAAAAACATTGTGTGATGTAGTGCATTTGTTAATTTGAACCACTCCAGTCTATATAAATTTTCTACAGGTCTCCGTGTACCTAATTTCGAATTTAATTACATCGATATAATTTTGAACTTCTGAAATTTATGGAAAGTTATTGCTTTGTATATATCCTACCTTAGTGAACTTCTCATGTATACTTGGGTATAATGAGAATTCTGTGGTTGTTGGCTAGTGTATCTTATGTACATTAAGTCAAGATGGTTTGTCATTTAATTCCTTGTTGATGTTTCTATCTACTTGTCTTTATAAGTAACTGAAAAAGGATCATTACAACCTCTAACACTGTTAAAAAAAAGTAACCCTTGCCAAAATAAAATGGTGACTTGGAGTTTTCTTCAAAAAAAAAAAAATAAAGCAGATATAGATTCTTTTTTAACAAAATGGAGTATTACTATCTCACGAAGAATATGTCCAGGACATTTTTACCTAAATAGGTTCACCTTGAGACCATACTCTTAAGTGAAATAAATTTGACACATAAGTTTAAAATCCACATTGTTTCTCTGGTGAGAGAAACCAGAAGTGTAAATAGGGACCAAGAAGTGCACTGCATTTTGAGAAATAATGAGAAAATGAGCAAATGATAATAGCAACAAGGCAGAGAGCAATGGGAAAGGTAGGAAGGGACAAGGAAAAAAGAATAAATGCAATTATTGTTAAATCTGTGGCATGTGAGAGACTGGTGAGAAGGGCAAACACAATGTAGTCCTTTATTTCTGGTACTCAAGGCTAAGCTACTTCAAAAAAACAATGAAGCTAAACCTAAAAAAGTAATGTTAGCATAAGAATATTGTAACTACATTATCTGAGTGGAGTTTTGTTTTCTGTACAGATTGTTGTAAAAAACATGTTAAGTAAGTAAAACAACAACTATAATGAAATGTTAGCCAAAATCAGGCTTTATGGAAGAGTATAACATTTAAATATGTAGACATCAAACAAAATCATCTTATCCATTACATCCTATATCAGAAGTAACAAATTCTTATTTCTTGGCACAAATAAAATTTTAACTAGAACCAGTATACATTAATTTTTGTGTACAGCTCAAGAATAACTTAGCATCTATTAATATTTGCCACACGTACTTTCATTCATAAGATGGTTTCTTCCCATACTCAATCTATCAGAGATTTGTGAAAAAGCGTCACCAAACTGACAATACCCCAAAAGCTCTTATAACTTTATTTCTCATCAACAATCTTTAAATGAATTATATATATATATATATATATATATATATATATATATATATATATATATCTTTCACTGATAGAGAGCTAAAATTTGCAAGCTATTTAACTCCTGCTAGGCAGAAAGTTTGAAAGTTAGGGAAGCTGTGTCAGGGTAAAAACTATGAAGGTGACATTTGCTAAACTAGCTTTCGTTTTGTGAGACCCCATCGGAAACTATGACTGGTTGTCTAGCTGTCAAAATTCTTCTCATGAAGGGCTGGCCAGATAGCTCAGTGGATTAAAGCACCTGCTTAGGCAGATCTAGGGACCAGGGTTCATTCCCTGGTATACCATGAATGCCCTGCCCCTGGGGCATATTAAGCATGCCATTAAGACTGTGTGTGGTGGCACACACCTGTAATCCCATCCTTTGGGAAGCTGAAAACTGAAGAACCACCAGGAGTCTGATCTGTATAGTGAGACTCTGTAGAGCCGGTACTAAATTTAAAAAAAAAAAAAATCTTGTTATATGGAGTTAGGAAAATCATTTGAAATACTGAGTAAACTTTGGATGCACTACTTAGATATGCTGAGCCCAACAGCCAAAACTAGATTGCTATCTTGGAAATGAGCAGATGAAATGACTTTGATTTCTGTCGTAAGGGTTGGTAGGTATGCTTTCCGTTCTGAAGAATCATTAAGAAACATTTAAGTATTGTACAACATCAGCTGCATCAAACCTACCCTTAAATCACAAATCCCATTGTGGGTGAATCTCCATGCCTTCAACTTCCTGTGGTTATACAGAGAACATTACACTGGTATCTTAGAGAGAAAGCAGCTAACTGCATGCAGAGCTTGTTATGTAAGTCAATCATTTTGTAAAAGATAGATGTGTATCAGAAGAACTTACAGTAACTATTAAGTCAGTCAGTAAATTAGCAGACAAAGCTATTATAGCTAAATTGATTTTTATCTTCTTCCTTTTCCTTCCCTTTGATTGTCCGTAAGTACATTTTTTGTGATTACACATCATTATAGCATGATGATCATTGAATAATCAAAACAGTTTCACAACCAAATCCATCATCTAGCTAGTTGTTACTCGTGTATCACGCTTTGGAATAATGGATAAAGAAAGTATGTAATTAAAATGGTGTTGATATAAAGAAAACTTTCACTTTTACAACACAGTTTAGTTTTATAGATGAGATTAATGCACCTTCGAATCCTCTATATTTTGAAGTTGCAATTCTCAAGGGTTCTTGGTGGTTTTTTTTTTTGCTTGCTGGTTTCAGTACACTGTACATTGTTTGTAGAATTGTACCAAGAGAATTTTGCTGCTGAAGATGTTGAGGATTTTATTACTATTTTAGTTATCAATATCTAAGAACAAACCACTCCAAAATGTATAGACCAAAGATAACAATAAGTATTTTCCAAATTTCCATGTTTCTGTGGATTAGGAAGTCAGAAAGTTCGTGTAGGGGTTCTGGCTTGGAGTCCTGGCCATAGGATGATCAAAGATATGAGAGAAATCAAAACTACACTGAGATTCCATGGCGTGTTAGTCAGAATTGCTACCTCAAGGAAAGAAAACAGTAAATGCTGGTGAGGATGTGGCAGAAAAGAGGACCTAAAACACTGCTGGTGAGGATGTAAATTAATGTAGGCACTCCGCAAATAAGTTGTTGGTTCCTCCAAGTCTATGAACAGAGCTACCATTGGATCTAGCTAAACAACACTGCAGAATATTCCTGAAAGAACTAAAGTCAGCGTACTATAGAGTTACCTGCCTTATCCTGCTTATTTTAGTGCTATTTACAATAATAAGCTCTGAAAATATCCTAGGGGTTTGCTCATGTACAATGGAGCTTAAATAAGAACAAAATACAAATGGCAAATAAATATATGAAAAAAATTTCAGTAATACAGGTCATTTGAGAAATGCAAATTAAAACATCACTGAGATTTCATCTCACCCCAGAAAGAATGGCTATCAAGAAGTCAATTAATAAGAAATACCAGAGAGGCTGTAGTGTTGGTAGGAATATAGACTGGTACAACCATTGCAGAAATCAGTGTGGAGTTTTCCTAAAATATGGTTTGGTTGTTCAACTCAGCCCTGCTATTCCCCTCCTTAGTGTTTTTCCAGAAGACCTGAAAACATCAAACTGCAGTGGTATATGTGCACCCGTGTTTAGAGCAGTGCAATTTGTCATAGCTGTATGTTGCAAACTACCCAAATGCCTATTAACTGAGGAATGGATAAAAAAGATGCACTATTTTTACACAATGGAGTATGATAATCCACTATAACGAAAGATAAACTCAAGGCTTTTATGGGTAAATGGATGCAACTAGAGATGATCATCTTAAGTGAAATAAATCACTCCCATGTGTGTGAACATCATATTGTCTCCCTAGTGTAAGAACCTAAAAAAGTAAATGGGATCTCAAAGGTATAATAAATATTGTGAAAGGGAAAGGAACTCTTCAAGGGGAAAGAACAACTAGGATAAGTGAAAGGAAAAAAAATAAGAAAGAAGGAAGAGTAAAAAAAAAAATATATATATATATACATATACATATGCATATACATATACATATACATATACATAAGATAGCTTAGAAAATTGAACCACTAATTTCTTTTTAAAATATATTTGGTGCGGTAGCCGGGTGTGGTGGTGCACGCCTGTAATCCCAGCACTTGGGAGGCTGAGGCAGGAGGATTGGTGCGAGTTCGAGACCAGCCTGGGCTACAAAAGTGAGCTCAGGACCAGCCTCAACTGCATAGCGAGACCCTGTCTCAAAAAGACAAAAAAAAAAACATATATATATATATATATATATATATATATATATATATATATATTTGGTACGGAGTCTACAGGGTCTCACTGCACACATCAGATTAATAGTGATCCTCCCGTTTTCAGCCTCCCAAGTCCTGCGATTATAAGTGCATGTCACCATACCTAATCTCAATTTTAGTCTTGGTCTCAGCATGCCCCGTGGGCAGGGCCAGCATAGCAGGTGGGGAATCGAACCCCTGTCCCTGTCATCTGGCTAAGCAGGTGTTTTAGTCCACTGAGCTATCCAGCTGGCCCCTGTACTACTAATTTCTGATGGTCTATTGAAAGGAGCAATAAATGATTAATTTCTTTCACCTTTTAATTTTTTATAGGTTTTTGACCTATTTTGCATGTTTATATCTAGTAATGTGAACAACTAATTTGAAGGTGACACTATGCAATGTAACAATTGCTGTGGAATTTCTATTGTTCTTAGTGTCATTTTGTTTACTGAAATTCTGTATCATTTCTAATGTTTTTTTTAAAGATTCTTCACGTTAAAACATAAAAATAGCAATTTTTCCATAAAGAATAACAAAATATGCCCTTTGTGGGAAAATGGAGATTGTTTCATTAAACAAATGAGCTAGATTGAGAAAGATATGTATCATATGTTTATTCTCAGGAGGTGCCTAAGGGGAGAAAAGAAAATACGGAATATAGAAAGGAAACTTAGAAAAGAAGAGTATCAGAAGGAGAGGGGACAAATGGGTAGATGGAAACTGAGCAAGACTATATGGTGTTATATGCTGCACAAATATGTTATGATGAATCCCAATATTGTACATCACTAATATGTGATTAATGAGAAAACAGCGGCTGGAACTAAATTTCACTGGGTAGCAGTAGAAGTGCATGACTGGGCATCTTTTTTCATGCATTTTTAGGGCTTCTCCACTGTGGTTTCTTTGGGGCTCTTTTGGGCATCTTCAGAGTATGGCAGCCTTAGTGCTTTCTGAAAGCTCAAGTGTTATTATTCAAGAAAATAATGCAGAAGTGATATCAGCTCTTAAATCTTAGTTTCTTCTATTCCACATCATCATGTCTAACTCATTAATGATTGTAAGTAAGACAAGAGCAGGAAGAATTAATTGGGGGGAAGGGCATTGATTGGACATCTTTATGGATGGGTGGGAACTTTTTGGAGACCATGTATGAAGTTAGGAATATCATTGCTGTCATCTTTTGGAAAGTATAACCTACAAAACTTGCTTGGATCATAGCTCTTATCTATTTTGTTCATCTCTAAGTTCCTGCTCAATTGAGATTTTTAATTTTGTGATCAAATTTTGTGATCACTGATAAGATGAAGTTTTAATTATATTCTGTCCTATATATTGTGCTGTGCTCTTCTACATGCTACAGTCTTCATACAAAAAAATCAAACCTCCTTTTCTCTGAAGGATTATTTGCAGATGAAAATAGCACAAGTAGGTAAGGTCAATTTTATTCTCCTCTTCGTTAAAGAACATAAGAAAAAGTAAGGGTCTGGTAGGATGGCTCAGTGGTCTAAAGCGCCTGCAGGCGGCTGCAGGGACAGCGGTTCGATGCCCGGCACCACATGCTGCGCCAGCCCTGCCCTCAGGGCAGGCTGACCTGGCCATAAAAATAAACAAACAAACACACAAAAGTTCTGAAACAAGAAAAATATAAAAATTAAAAAAAATTTTAAAAAAAAGAAAAAGTAATAAAATAAATACTGCATTACTAAAATATGCACTTCCTTTTTAAGGCACACCACTTTAAAACTAGAGACTGTGTTTTATGTGACTTATGAATTCTTTATTTAAAAATAATGGCATGTGCAAGCCGCAAATGGTGGCACACGCCTGTAATCCCAGCACTTGGGAGGCTGAGGCAGGAGGATTGGTGAGAGTTCAAGACCAGCCTGGGCTACAAAACTGAGCTCAAGGCCAGCCTGAACTGTTCAGTGAGACCCTGTCTCAAAAAACAAACAAACAAAAAATGGAATGTGAACTCAATTTAACTTAAAGAAAAAAGGGAAGGATAATAACAAGGATAAAGGAATTTCTTGGTTAGCCCAAAGACAGAAATATTACAGAACCTCAGGAACAAAATGTAATGATAACTTACACGTTGCATGAGATTTTTTCATTATTCTTGGTAGTCTGGATTTTGCAGCTTATTATATTTATGTTATATAAAACATGGCAATGACAATCTTAGTGCTCAGAATTTAATGCTCTCACATATCCATGCAGAGAGAAACTAGTTTCTTTGTGCAAACTGCTTTAGTTCATTATGATTCAATAAATGTGGCTAGGCCCTGTAGTCGGTGTAAAAATATGATGACTTCATTCTTTATTATAGATTAAAGAGGATCTAGACTTAGAAGAGGCATGTTGAAGAATTAATTCAGTTAATATCCATTAAACCCAGATTGGGAAATGTTTGAAGAATTGATTCATGTATAGACAATAAAAACTAACTACCTGATACTATCTAAAAGCTAGTAAAAGGCTCTGACAGGTACAACCATGTAGCCTAATAATGTATAAAAAAATGCTAGTCTTTTCTTCTCAACTTCCCAGTGTTATTATTGAAGACAAAGGAAAATGAGCTTTAAATTTTTATCCAGTACTTGGTCCTTAGACAAATAGGCTGACATGTTGTGTCAGATCATGGTCCGAAGAGTAAATTCAAATGTCTCGACAACTTTTTTTTATTTATTTATTTATTTATTTATGTACAGGGTCTCACTATGTGATTTGGATTCATATGTATCCTCCTGTTTTCAGCATCACTAATGCTGGGATTCCAAGGGTGTACCACCACTCCCAGACTCTGTCGCTGGCTCAGCACACCGTGTGGTAGGGCTGGTGTGGCTTGTCATACTGGAGATCGAACCACAGTCCGTGTACATGCCTAAGCAGATGCTTAGTCTCCTGAGCTATGTCGCCAACTCTTTATTTCTTGGCATTTTTATGTGTCAAAGTCAACTGTGAGATATCACAAGTAATATGCTATCTTTGAAAATTCTAAAGTGTAAAAGATTTTTAAAAAATAAACAAAACTTATAGCAGATGCAAGAATAGTTCTATAAAATCACTCATTCTACTTCCTTGAATCTTAGTATATTTTCTTGAATGGACAAGAATTACAGGTTGAATGGAAAGCATTTAACAAATGTAGATGTTATAACTTTTGTTGAAAATGGCTCCCAAAACCTCAACGGTTTGGAAGGTGACTGGATTATTTTGTTGCTATAGCTGATTTGCCTGCCATTAGAGCTTGAAAAAACTGCACCACTGTGGGTATGACCTGGAAGCATATTATCTCCCTTCGACTCTTCTCTTTTCTCATCTGTGTCTACTAGATGTAGGAAATGTGACATGGATACAAGCACACTTTTGCACATAATGTTAGCAGTTCCACATCCAGGTTCTTCTGGAAACTACACTCTTGGGCTTGATTTCTCACTGAGAAGTGCAGAGCCCCTATCATTTCCTAGCCTGAGTTTAAACTTCTCAGGTATTCTGTTTAACCTGCACCTTCCCCAAGGCTGTCTACCATGGCTGTTTCTCACCCTGTCAATGTAATAGACTAACACTAGAAACCCTGAAATGGAAATATTCTGTAGCTCCCTTTTAAAATACCCCTCCCCCAAATAGGACTTGTTTAAATACTTTATGGCAATATGGTGTGTGTTATCCTTGATTTCATTACTAATCTATCTTGTGATATTCTCAATTTTAGAATAAAATCCCACTCTGTTTTTTTTTTATTTTATTTTATTATAGCTGTGAGTTTTCTTGGCACTAGAACTGTGGGCCAGATCTGTTAATTTTCCCTGGAGCTCTTGACTCTCTGGGGCTTACTTTCTCTCAAGAGGAACAAATCTCGTCTATGACAAGGTTGGCTGATTAGTCAGTGACTCCATTATCCAGTACTGAAGGAAAATGAAAATTCCCTTGAGGGAAATCATAAATGCTACAGTCTTTACTGGGCTATAATGTACCACTTTTAGGACTTTACATTTGACCAAAGCATGTAAATGTTTACATTTGTGGGGAAAATTAAAGTTTATGGAAACTTGGCTTCTTTATGCCTTTACTTTCATAGTTTATTTGTATCACATACTGTCAATTTATGTAATGCTATTCATTTTCTACATGTGGCATTTATTACAAAAGTGATCATGCTTGCCACACAATTAGCATAATGGTGATATGTATGTCTGTTTTGGTAGTGCTGTGAAAATTGTAAATTGATAGTTAATCTTGAAGCAATAGCATTTGACTCAAAAACATTCATCTTTCTTTTATTTGCAGTTGCATAAGAGATAGTACTACAGGATTTTTTAAAAGGTAAATATAGGAATTTTAGTGTGAATCATTTCACAAGATGACAAGTATTATCTAGACCTTCTCACTAGAGTTATCTGTCTTTCAGTATCTCACAGTCAGGCCAAAAGCAAATGGCTTTGGGAAAACCAATTGCTCCGAAATTTCCTGGTAGCACTATGATTTTTCAGTTATGAACTTTTGAAAACACTAGACCCTTTTTGTCAAGGAATGCTACAGTGCAGTGTGTTTTATTCAGTTTGAGAAAGTGTCCAAGTATCACAGATAGATCATATTTGTATCTGTTCCAATCTCATAAATTGTAATATGTGAAAGCCATTTAGCCTACTGTTGAAAAGAAGATGAGCAATTGAATTGAATTTGAAAATCTAACTGGAGTTAATCTCAGTAAGTGTCTGTCCATTGTTTGCTTTACAAATACTTACCTTCAACATCAATCACTTGCTGCGACTTCCTAAATGTGGGTGGGTACGAACCTGGACATATGTTTAAATGTTTGAATGAATTTCTGAAAATCATATTACTTATGAGAATCAACACCTTCTGTGGTTTCAGAAACATAACATTCAAATCACAGCGTTTGATGCATCTGCTATAGATATGGATATTATTTTGGTTTACATTTCTATCCATAGATAGATGTCTCTAAGATAGGAACAATATCAGACTAGCATGGGAGAAGAGAGCTGCTCACTGCATGGCGCCTGGTAGCACAGAGCAGAGGGAGGAGCCAAGGTGGGAGTTAAAGCCTAACCTACCCTGTCTTTTTGAAGCAGACTCCACCTCTTAACAGCAGGTTAATTATAAGGCCCCATAATCCAATCCTTCCCTAAAAGCCTTGCCTCTGAGCATACAAGGCCTTCAAAGGACATCTAAATATAAACCCAAATATGAAGCAGATAGTTTCTGAGTAAATTATCACATACCATTGAAGAAACTGAAACTAAAAAGTATAAAAATATAAGGACAAAATATTTGGAAACATAGATGGCAAATGGAGGAAGATGCAAATATATGTAAGAAAAAAAAATAAAGGTACTTTCCACCATAAATACTTAAGTGCTAGGCCAATATTTGACCAATTAGGATAGAGTGTGTTGATGATGTAACACATATTCAAAATAAAAATAATTTAAGAAACTTCCTTCAAAAGACTACAATCAGAGAAATTTATCATTTTTAATTTCTTCCTTTCAATTTTAAAATCTTTTTATATAGAGAAAAACGCAGTAAAAATTGAAAGCCACTTATTCTTTATAGTACCATTTATGTTCACAAATACATTGGGTTCCAGGGCTGGGATGATATCCCAGGGGCACAAATGCCTGCCTGGCAAGTACAAGGTCCTGAGTTTGATCCCCGGTTCCGCCAAACAAACAAACAAATACATTGGGTTCCTTTCTGAGAAAGCAGAAGCTATTATTACCCAGGAATTATGCCTTTGCTACAAAAATGGGAAAGTAAATGTTGCCATCTCATCCAGATATTCATGGAAATTTTTCATATAAGAAAAAGACTTAGTTAGAGATTCAGAAAAGATGAGTTTTTATTCACTGCTTGTTCTAGGAAAACCTAAGATATTTTCTAAAGATATAAGAATGGCAGGAAGTTTTCCTATTACATTAAATAAAAATCATATTGGGTTCTGATTTATCCTAAGGCCTCCAAAATGTAAAATAAAATAATATTTTTAAAATTATAATCTTGCAATAATAAGTAAACATAATAAGTAACCAGAGGAATAACATTTGGGAAAAGTGAAACTTATCAACAAATAATACTTGATTTTAATATCTCAATAATTCTTTTTCTCAACATGACAATAAATGAAGAGAAACAACCTTGCATTACTAATTTTTACCTTAACAAATAATTTTATCTAACAAATACTTTTTCCTCTATTACTGAAATCACATTTTCTACAAAGGAATAACTCAATCAAAACACTGTACAATGAAACACACACATTTGGAGTTTCCAATTGACTTTTTAGCTTCCAATTCTTTTTTGGGAATGAACAGCCAAAAATGAAGAGACAACTGGGGAAAATCTTTAATGTGAATGATGGAGATAAAAACAACAGAGAAGTGCATATACAATAAGCAAACAAAAGCAACTGGGCAGGAATAGATTCTGCAGTGAGATGTATGATGTGAGAAAAGAGATGTGAAACGATAGTATACATATAACAATATTAGAGTAATAAAATTGATATCTCAGAAGTTTAAAATGATCTGAAACAGAACCCTGCCCCCCTATTGGGAAGCTAATCAAGAGAAAGCATCCTCCTTGGCAGACAAGATAGATGATAGATAGATAAATAGACAGATAGATAGATAAATAGATAAATGACAGAGAGAGAGAGAGAGAGAGAGAGAGAGAGAGAGAAGCCTGGAAATGAAATGGTTTTTCCTATCTTCTGCCACAGCTGATAGGTAACTACCTTGGTTCTGGCCTGTTTATATTTATTCTCCAATAATTTTAAGAAATGTTCCACTGAAATTTCAACAAGCAAATCACTTCATTGCCCACTAAGTCAGGCAGCACTATATGAATGAGAGTGTATTCCATTGCTTTGCAAAAGTTCTCTATCTTACTAATATATATCCAAGGTTGAGAATGGTTACCCCTAATATTAAGCAGCTGAGCTATGTCCCTAGCAATATTATGTAATTGTAATTTACATATGACTCACATAAAGATTTTGTTAAAATTCAGGTTCTGATTCAATTGATCTACAGTGGGGTGAAAGATGCTTCATTTTAAATAATTCTCAGGTGATGTTGATTTTACTTGTCTAGGTATTAGCATTAGTAGCAAAGCTCTTCAGCAATGGGGAGCCTTCCAGAGTTTTCAGTGATACAAACAGCCCATGTAGAATATGTGCCATAGGATTGCCCCTAGTGCTCTAGGTGGTTTATCTTACTTGTCATTGAAGGAATCCTTTTTTTTAAGAGAGAAAAATAATCAATAATAATAATACAAAATTTTAAAATGTGATGATAGGAGATTAACAATGGATACTATTTTGTATATTATCTCCAAGTTAGTTGCTTAGATTACAAGACATAAGCATGCATGCATGATTAACCAAACAATATAAGCATGTACCATTTTTCAATGAACTAAAAGAAGTCAGTAGTATAACTACGTATCTATCTTATATATTTTTTCTTATCAGATGAATCTTAATACAGTATTTTCCTTGTGCACTTTTCTACCAATTTATACACTACCCATCACTCCAGAAATTAATTTTAATAAGTTTTTAAAGAAATCACTTTTAAGTCACTATAAGATTTTCCCTCCTTACTGGTAATTCATGGCAGAGATAGTCTCGATTTTATAATATGTCTTTTAATTACTTTATATAAGTAGTTCATTTGTAGATATTTGCCTATATTAAGTAGAAAACTGCAGAAGTCTTAATATTATAAATTTTAAATATCTTTTATTACAGTATATTGTTGTATTTGTTAACCTCTTACATTTCTTAATGTATAAATCAAATTTGTCATGGGTATATAAAATAAAAGATTATATATGCTTTTTCTGTTATTGTTAGTTTTAGTTATTCAATAGAGGGTGTCAGAATGTGCCCTCCAACAGATGATGTGATATTATTTGCCATCTCTATATCTTTTTATCTATCTATCTATCTATCCATCTGTCATGCATCTATACTTATCTCTTCAATTGATATCACTTGCGGTCCAATAGTAAGAACATAGCATATATTTAATTAATATTTATTAAAAAGAAGGCACGTGCAAAAGTAAAAATTGAATATCACCATTACATACAACATACAGAGTTAAAATTAGCGTGTAAAGTTCATAAAGCAGATAGAGAGAAGGACCTAACAAATCTGAGAGTCATAAGCTCTGGAGAATAGTTATATTTGAATAGTTTTGGCAAGAATATTAGTTCTTTGCTCAGGAAGAGAAGATGGATCTGGACATGCATATGTTCAGGTCATATGTGCAGAGACTCACTGTCTCATACAACCCAGATATCTTTTGGCAGACACTAACCAGACAGTCCCCAGGGCTCAAGGGTTTGCATCAAACCAAATTAAGAAGACAAAAGAAACAAACAGAATGTAAGACCTCATATCTGCCATAGAAATCATTTTTTATTTAACCTTCTTATTTTAAAGATAAAGAAGATGAGGTTCTGAAGTAGCCAAGTTATAGATAAAAAATTCTTGGACTGGAATTCAGATCTGCAATTTGCAAAACAATGCTGTTCTGTGGGTATAACTTAATCTATGGGAATTGATCACCTATATTGAAAACTCCCAGACTTAGAATATCACTTGATGCTTTAGGCAGAGCTGTAGGATTGTGATCTAGGAGATGAAAGAGCCACAATGTGGAGGAGGTAGTCATGACCTGTAATGTATGGGGCAGAGAATGCAGCACAAATGACTATGGTCTACTCATATTGTCCTGCCTTTTCCTGATTCCCATCTCCTTTTTGGTGTCAGTGATACCCTATTACATGCATTCACTTCTGCATAACTCCCTTTTGGTGCTTTACATTGGTCTGAGTAGATTACAGATTTTCACAAGGTTGAAAAATCCGGATGTGTAAGAAATTAAGCAAGAAATGCTCTTTTATACCCGGGCGTGATGGCGCATGCCTGTAATCCCAGCACTTGGGAGGCTGAGGCGGGACGATCGGTGAGAGCTTGAGAACAGCTTGGGCTACAAAACTGAGCTCAAGGCCAGCCTGAACTGTACAGTGAGACCCTGTCTCAAAAAGACAAAAAAAAAAAAATGCCCCCTTTTTTTTTTTAAAAAAAAAAAGAATTTTTTATTTTATTTTTTCTCTTGTTTCAGAACTTTTGTTTCTTTTTTTTTTTATTTTTATGGCCGGTTCAGCGTGCCCTGAGGGCAGGGCTGGTGCAGCATGTGGTGTCGGGGATTGAACTGCGGTCCCTGCAGCTGCCTAACCTTTCCTAAGCAGGCGCTTTAGACCACTGAGCCATCATGCCGGGCCCAAGAAATGTTTCTTGATTGATGAAACTCACCTGTTAGGGACCACTAATCTTTCATGACACACTTTATTCTGTTGTGTTAAGTGAGTGGGACAAATATAATGGGGTAGTAATATCTCCAAGCTACTCCTTCACTCAAAACAAAATTAGTTTCAAAGCAACTGGGCCATTTTTTTGTTAAGCCGGTATATAAAACCTTCCAAAAAAGTCTGTCTGTTGTAAAGAATAAAACAAAAATACAAACAAAACAAAAACTGTTATTAATCTGTGGATTCATTTCTGCATATGGAGTACAAAAAGCACCTGAAAGTTCACAGATGGATATTTTGTTTTAGATTGCGCTGCGAATGTTCTCTTTGAAACTGTACAACATTCCACTTTAGTAAGAAAAATCAGAGGAAGAGAATAGGGGATGAAGGTATACAAAATGACATTTTACTATTCTGAGGATCCAGCTACATTACTGGGTTCCTATGGTCTCAAGGACCATGTGACTTTGCTTCAGGATCAGAAGCATTTGCAAAGATGCCATGCTTCCTGGATAGACATAGCAGGCTAACTGCAGTGTTCCTGAGGCAAGATAATGTCCGCTGAGCACAGTGTAAAGGACATAGGTATCTGGGTATAGGGTAGAATGTGTTCTCCTTCACTTTGTCCCTGTTTTATTATAGTCACTGCTCCAGATAAACTAGATTGTGCTCCTCATTTACTATTGGGCCAGCTTAAAAGTTTGCATGCTTGTCCACTAGAGATAGGTTTCTCCTGGTTCCTTTGTACCTCCAATATTGTCTTTTGTCTTTATTCTCTGTTGCTCAGGTTTGGACCATCCCCAGCAGAAAAGACATTGAGCAGAAGAATTCAAAGTGAAAATAAAATGCAGTTTTACAAATACGCATGAACTACATTATAAAAGGCCAACAAACTTTTCCTACTCTTCAATTTGTTTTTCTCTCAAATAATTATACAGTTAATTCCCTTTCTTGAGACTAGGTCTTGCTTTGTAGTGCAGGGTGACCTTGAACTCATGGTGTTGCTCAGGCTAACCTCAAACTCCCAGTGATTTTCCTGTAAGTTCCCAAGTGGTGGGATTAGAGGTATGCACCATCACACTTGGCTACTACTTTAATATATGCATTGTTGTGTTCCAGACTAACACCAAAATAAATAGCCCTGATATTTCACAACGAATCAAATAACTATTATGAAAAACTTAAGTCGTTGGGGTAAGCTGGCTTGATGATGAGGATATTTACTGATTTGATTTTCCTCCAATGTCTCTTTCTTCAAAAAGAAACAGAAAAGAACTAGAATGGCTTAGTGAAACAATTTTGCCATAGTGTACCATTACTTGGAAAAGAGGACAACTTAAGTCTTTAAAAAAGGATTAGTCTTCTATTCTGTCTTCATAAAAGAAAGACAATTTTTAAAAAAGAACTCAAATTAAAACAAACAAAAGCATTCACTGTCTTTTAGAGTGGTTATTTATGTGGTAAACACACCATTGCCACATTTAAGCACATCAGGGAATAATTAAACTCACTCTGTCATCTCCATTTTGAAGTTTTCTTAATGTAGTGCTGCACAGGGAAGTAATTAGGTGAATTTGATGTCACAGTCTTAGAGGGGAAAAATAGGGAAGAATGTATTCCAGGAAGGGATTGCAGGCTGCCTCAGCTATTAGTATGATACAGAAAGCCATCTAAAATTAAAGTGGAGAAAAGGCTGGTGAATACTTTGTGCTTAGGAGCCTGCAGCCTGGCTTTTCAGTATTGAATGTCTCTGCTTACAAATTTTGGGAATTCTCTACCTTCAGAATCCAGAAGTACTTTGTAAAAAACTAATTTCTAAGTCTCCACAGCAGAGAGATTGTAAATTTGGCTTTCCAGGATAATGGATATTAACATATTTTTATTAACACCCCCTCCAGTTTCTCTCATTCCCATACTGTTAACTCAAGTTTGGAATCTGTTAATAGAAGGACAAAAATAATTTCCACTGGATCACATTTACAAGTAACAAAATTCTGTGTCAAATCGTCACAGTAAGTGAGATAAATCAGATCCACACATAAACAGTGTTGTCTCACCAGTGTAAGAACCTGAAAGAGTGCATAAAGCCTGAAAGGTACAATAGATACTGTGAAATGGAAAGAGTGTGTCCAATTGGAAGGGAAAACTCAATGAGGAAAAGGATGAACGAAAGAAGGGAAAAAGATATATTTATGTGTATATGCAGGATAGCTTGTATAATTGTACTGCTGTGTTCTGCTCTATTGAAAGGAGATGATAATGCTTAATTTTTAAAAAAATTATAATTTGTCATTGAAGTTTTATTCTAGTTTTTAATTTAATATGTACATATACATATACATATACATATATATGTATATGTATACAGATATAAATTTAAACCAATTTTTCAGGTTGTTCATGTGACTGTCTCCTTCACCCATGAGCAGGATTGGGCCACTATAGCTAGTGCAGTGGTGATTCCCAACAAGTGTTCCATGCATGTTATGCCCCATTTTTCAAAATGTTCATAGGACCAGCCAAAATTAGTCTCAGAATATGAAATCTTGGGCAGGGGTGTAACTCGGGGCAGCACATGAAAGGCCCTGAGTGTAAGCCTCAGCAGGACAGAGACAGAGAAAGCGAGAGGGGGAGAGGGAGGAGACTAATGTGCTTAGACCTCCCTTTCCTCTGCTAAAACGTGGCCACAATAATACTTGCTAATTAGGAGAATTAGCATCTTCAGTGCAGATACCAACGTGTCGGCCATGGTTTATATCTGGTAACCAAATATAGCTAATTTTAACATAACATCATGCAATACAAGGGCAGACCCATTAGCTTAGCAGATTAAAGCACCGGCAAGCAAGTGTAGGAGCCAGGGGTTCGATTCCTGGGCCTGCAGTTCAGGTCCTGCCCCTGGGTCGCTGTGAGAGGGCAATTGAGACTGGCATGGTAGCACTGACCTGTAATGCCAGCTGTTGTGAAGCTGTAAACAGGTGTATCACTATGAGTTTGATCTAGTAATGAGACCGTGAACACCCTGTAGAGCATCCCCTAAAATTCCTAAATAAATAAATAAATATAAATTATGCAATACAACAATCACTGCTGAATTCCTATTTTTTGTTTAATGAAATTTTATATGATTTCTAATTTTTTCCATTTTGTAATCTTTAAAAAATATTTTAAAATAAAATAGTAATAATAATAATAATAATAATAATAATAATTTTAAAAGTCACAGTAGTTCCCTCTGTCTCCTCTAATTAAGATTGTTATTCTTTATGCACCAGCCTTAACAATAATAAATTTTTTTTTGTTCTGTGAAAAAAAAAGTCACAGTAGAGAGGTTAGGAGTTCAATTCTGAAATCAAATAGACCTAAGTTTTCATCCCCAAGGTCTATACTTGTAGTTCCCAAGACTTGGAAAGTTTTGAATTTGAAAAACACATCCTTATGGTTTTCTCTTCTCTTTGCAGGAAGAAGTTGCAGCTCATCACCTTTTAGCCTTGGTAGTGCCTTCCTGTAGTGTTTGACATTCAACAAGTGAATGAGTAGAATCCTGTACACGAGGCAGAGAGCCACAATCTTACAACAGACACAATTGGTCTGTGCTCTTGAAGATATAAGAACTGGGGCCCAACAGGATGGCTCAGTGGTCTAAAGCGCCTGCTTAGGAAAGGTTGGGTGGCTGCAGGGACCGTGGTTCTATCCCCGGCACCACATGCTGCGCCAGCCCTGCCCTGAGGGCAGGCTGAGCTGGCCATGAAAATAAATAAATAAACAAAGAAACGAAAGTTGTGAAACAAAAATAAATAAATAAATTCTTTAAAAAAAGAAGAAGCTGGGCGTGGTGGCGCACGCCTGTAATCCCAGCACTCGGGAGGCTGAGGCAGGAGGATCGGTGCGAGTTCGAGACCAGCCTGTGCTACAAAAGTGAGCTCAAGGCCAGCCTGAACTGCATAGTGAGACCCTGTCTCAAAAAGACAAAAAATAAAAAAAAATTTAAAAAAAAATAAAAAAAGAAGATATAACACCTGAGGAATTTGGGGCAGAGTGAGGCTGAGGAAATTCTATGGTGAGTCAACATACATTGAACCTGGAAATAAAAGTACAGTTGTACAAGTCCACTGCCTATTAATACAATCTTGAGTACTCTTGACTACAGAAACTGGATTTAATGCTTACTAGACAAAGATCAATGTGTTATATGGAAAAAGAAAAAAGAGAAATGGGCTTTTTTGGCAAGATAATGCCACCTTGGGTTCTCTTGACTATTCTGTTCCCATTTGACCTGTTCTTTCTTTCTGATGCATTTTCTTCAAGCCTTTGGAAGGCATTTGTGTTTGCATTGCTTTTTCAGCCATGGAGAGAATAAGTGACCTGTGTATCTCTTCCTGATCCAGAGGCTCTGAGACCTTCAGGGGAATAATTACATTTCAAAGGGCAGGTGTTGAAGCAATTTTGGATTACTAGGATAAAATCAGCAAGAAAAGCCATCAAGGATGGCAATGTACATGAAAAGCAAGATGTTTTTAACGTTTTGTGCACCTGCTAGCAGTCACTTATTCATCTGCTCCTTGGTGTGTTGGCTGGAACGTTTTTAACTCAGGCTTTCTCTAGGCACATTTGGCAAATGATGTGTAGAAGCTATTTATTCTCGGCCTCCCATGGACACTCTCACTTGCTTCCAATCATCCAGGCTTTTGCTGTTTCTTTTCTTATTTCTTGCCACCCAGTATCTTGTCAGACCAATTTTGGCTGCAATGGTTTTTATCTGCTGAGTTGTGCTTGGAAGAATTACTTCTCACAGCACAGCTCTTCTCTAGAGATAGTGACATATCCATGCAGCCTATGGATGCTGGGGCATCAGCAGTGGGTTTGCTTGTGGTGTCCAGGCAGTGAGGGTGCACAATTCAAATGCTACAGAATATACCCAGCACAATCTTCAACCTTAGCAGTCCTATGAAAGCTGATCCCACAGTAATGTCTCCCATATGCAACACACACAGTGTAATAAAGGGAATAGATATATAGGCTCCAATATTAGATTGAGGTAAAATTTTTATTCCCAAGTTTTTTACCTTTGTGACCTTAAACAAGTCATGTGCCTTCCTCAACCTGAATTTCCTGGGTGACAACACGGGAGAAAGACAGCATCTACTTCCTAGACTTTCATGAGGATTAAAGTAGCTGATCCACCTAAAGCACTAGGTTTCTGTGCCTGGCAAATAAAAAGTGATCTACAAATATAAAATCTTACTTTAATATTCATGAAAAAGTTTTCAGACTTTGGGGATTTCATCTCACCTTCAAGTTTGGATTTCCACATTTAGTTTCATTGGCATAGGTGCTTGGATGAAGGAGTATTTCAGGCAGAGGTTTGAGAGAAAGGAGACAAAGCTTTTGGAATCTACTTTGATTCCTGAAATAAAACCCCCAAGCTGGAGGCATAACGCTGGGGAATTAAGCTGCTTACAAGCTAGGAAGTGATGGTCTCTGGATTCTGCTGGCATCTCCCTTAGGCTTAGTATTCTGTTCTGCCTAAGGCTTCCCCTGGCTGTTAAAGCATCTGTTTAAACAGTATTTGTTTGTCTACCTGCCAGACTCTGGAGCACTCAAATGCTTCTGTTCATCTTCAAGCTGTTTTCGTACTTACTAGCTACAAAAATTCCCTGGAATTTAAATATGAAAACCGACACTAAAACAAGGGTAATGATCCAAAATAAGACATGCAAAACCAGAGAGCATCAAACTCCTAATAAGCATGTATCAGAATAAACACTTACAAGTTAAAGTAGCAGTAAAAAATGCAACAGACTGAACCAGTTAATAATGCGATTTCTTAGTTACTGTTCTGTGGTTGCTGAGACAAATACCGGACACACAAGCTTAGAGGAGGAAAGGTTTATCTAGTTCAGTTACTTGAGATTTCAAGAATCTGCCCCCATTTTATAGGGTCTGCAGGAGAGGCTGGGGCACTGCTGCCTCCTGGATAATTCGCTCCATACCTCGGAGAGACCACTGTCCACGGGGTGGGGGTTGGGGTGGACCTCTAACCGCACGTGCTGTCAGTTTAAAGGTTCACGCCTCTCTCGGCCACGCCCTTCAAGGCCCGCCCTTGTCTTTTGCCCCTGCCCCCCCAGCCGCAGGCTTGCATGACAGCCCCATGATTTACATGAACTTTGGGGGGACAACTAGATACAAACCACAACATATGGGCAGGAAGCTACTGACATGTCCTTAGTATTGCTTTGTCAGCAATACTAATATAGGCTGAGTGAGCATTGATCATCGAAAAATCTGAAAGTTGAAATGCTGGAAAATCTGAAACTTTTAAACACCAACATTGTGCCATAAATAGAAAACTGCACACCTGACTATGTGATAGGGCATTGTCAAAACATAAAGGCACTAAAAAAACCATAAAATTATCTCCAGCTACATGTATAAGATGCATATATATCATAGGGGAATTTTATCTTTAGACTTGAGTCCCATTTCTGAGATATGTTATTATGCATAAGCAAATATTCTAAAACCTGAAATTCAAAGCAATCCTCTTGTAGGAACTTTGGATAAGATATATTCAACTGTTACTATGCTTTTAAATGTTTTATTTCATGAGTAATAGTATAATGTATCTAATCTGCTCTTTCTTGGGAAAAATTAGGTATCCCTTGCTTTGACCATTGTTTCTGAAAAGCTGTTATTAAAAACGTATGCTATGAGTAATACAAATATATTAATTCCTAAGCAATATAAAGCTTTGCTTTGTTCAATAGTCTAAATGGTTTCCCTATTGATAGACATATTCTGATTTTTTTAGATATGTAAGATATCCTAGATATATTTTTCAACTCACTGAGGACTATGAACAAAGAAACTGATTCCAACAGCTGCTTTCATGGCACAGGTGACATTAATGTACCTCTAAGCTGCACAGGCTTTTGTGCTGGAGACAAGGTCCAAGGCACAATGGCATGAACAGGGAGAAAAGAGTTAGAATGCCAAGTCCAGAGCCCTTTCTTGCAGTTCTGCAGAGCTCTGGATGGCTCCTACAGTGTCTTTGTGGTCTTCAAATCCTCAGAGGAAAGAGATGTCCAAGACTGATATTTAGACCTGAGCACAACTTACTGAAGTGGGCTTAGATATCAAAGAGCATGAAAGTAGATCACCCTTAACAAAGAGGGTGAATCTAAGATGCCGCCCTAAATGTTCAACCATCCTGTCTTCAGGAAATACACTCTGCCTGAGAGACTATGACCTTCTACAATCAGTCAAAAATAAATATTTTGCTATCCAGATGTTTCTACTGAGCAAGATATTTTCAGGATCAGGTCCTATAGCTCCATTTATAAAGAAGATAATCTTGGTTTTTTACTATCACTTTAATTTTAAATCCTAGCTTTCAAGCTATTCATAAGCTTCAGAGAAGCTGCTTTTTCAACATTATCTAATCCAAAACACTTTAGTTTATAGGTGAAGAAATGCAGCAAAAAGATGGAAAGTGATTTGCATAAGATCACATAATTGTAGCACAGAAAGGCCTGGGTTAGAATCTAGGTATACCATTGCCCCATTCAGTATTCTCTGAGGTCTTTCCAAAAGAGAGGCTTTAAAGCTGCTTCATTAGTCATGATTTTGAGTTTTTATTAGATCAAATATAAATGAAGCATATCTTAATAGTTTAGCATAGCTACAAACAGTGCTGGACACATTGCAGTGTGAAAAGGAAGGTCAGACAATTTTGATAAAATTTCCACTTTCATTTTTCCACTAAGGATTTGTCTCTGGAACTCTCCCAAGGAGTTAAAATTCTCTGCAGTTGTCAGTAATTGCGTGGATGCATAAATAGGCAGAAGAATTCAATAGATGAGTTAAATGTGTGATTAAGAGATATCTTTCAATCAATGGGAAATTGTTTTAGCTTAGCATAAAGAAAGGTGTTTTTGTTGTGGAGAAAGGCTGGTTCTCCTGTAGTCTTTCGACGTTTACTAATTGTGGATGGCTGAGAGTGATATTTTCCACATATGAATAGCCCTAGAATATTTCAGTTTTTTCAAAGCTCAATAAATTTAAGGATATTACGTACAATATTGAGAAACATATTCTCTTATCTTAGCCTTGAAATGAGCTTGGAGTTCAGTAATTTCCATTTTATTATAACATCACCATATTATGACCCTAGAAAAATCTCAAAAATATTATGTCTTATGACAAAAAGGAAAGGCAGTATACAGCAGCCCCTTGGAATTAAAGCATTTATTAGGCAAGGTGGTACAGAGCAGAGTTTTTCAAACTTTAGCTCAGGGGCATCTTAAAACAGATTACCAGAATCCTCCTTAGGTGTCTGATCTTACAAGTGCCTTGGTCACAACAATGTTCCTGGCTCAAAGGTCAAAGTTTGAGAACCAGTAATATAGGTCAGTTAACAAATTTTAATAAAGTACTTAGCAAATCACTTTATTCTGACATAACTGATGGAATTATACAATTTGTAGTCAAAGTAATGGGTCTCAATGTACAGTAAAGCCTTATTCATGGTCTATGCAATGATGTCAAACAGTGAGTTACAGCCAGGGACTACACCTTGAGAATCATTATTGTAGAGACCAAAGAGTCAAAGAGTTACACATGGAACTTCTAGTCTATCAAGGGATACAAACGAGGAACCAGATGGTTATGATACAGTGTGATGATAAGTTGATACTTTGCATATATATTTTCCATATAGACTACATTATAAAGATAGGATGAAAAAATAGCGGATGTTCTGAGTGTTTTCTTTATATTATGATATAACTCCTCTGTACTGTGTCAAATGCATATTTTACACAGATAAATTCCCATAATTCTCACAAAAATCCTGAGATAGACATTATTATCATCATTATGATTATTTTACAGATAAAGAAACAGGGGCTCAAAGAAGGCAAATAACTTATTGAAGGTCATATAGCAATAAAATTAGGATTATAATTCAAATTTAGTCCCGTGCTTTTAGTCACTATACTACATTCTCAGAGGAACAGAGCAGATAATTGATTGCAGTGAGAGAGAAAAAGATGAGTGTGGAAAGGATTTTAAAGATGATATCTTAACTAGGAGTTAATGTGAACTAGAAAACAGGATATTTGTAGCAGAGCATAGAGAGGAGCACTCCAGATAGTGGTGGTGGTACACAGGCAGGAGCTCTGTCTTTGGGGTTTGCAAGTAGAGAAGGCAAGTGTGGAGAACACAGAGAAGAAAATGTTTTAAATTTAAATGTCTATGACAGGCTGACAAGAAAACTAATTCTCAGGCACCAAAGGGATAGCATACAGATACTTGGGTTAAGGTCAAGTAACAACAGAGATAGAAGGAAGAAACAGATTGGAGCAGTCATCTGCATAATCTCTGAAGTCAGACAGAATGAGTTCATTTGCATGTCTATCACTTCCAAGCCACCAGACTTAGTCAATTTCCTCAGCCCTTTTGGTGCTAACTTCTTCATCTCTGCTTAGGTACTGATCCCAGTACCTTATGCAGAATTGTTGTGATGCTTGTATGAAGTAATACACACAACACCTGTACAGTACCAGGCCTATATTGAATGCTCATTTGTAGTTATAATTTTACAAAATACAGTTGTAATTCCTAATCGTATGCTACACAGAATCTTAACCTCATGATTTGCAAAACGTGGTCACAGAGAAGCAGCAGTAGCAGCAGCAGCATCTTGGAACTTGCTAAAGATGTGCATTCTATGGAGAACCTCCCCAGAATTATTGAAGCAACAACTCTGAAAGTGGCACTCAACCTCATGCTTCAGCAAGTAGCTGCAGATTTTTAATGCAAGAGGACTTGAGGACCAGAGCTCTAAGCATTTTAGATGAAAAACTTTCATTGAATCCTCTTAACAATTCTTGAAGGTCCTGGTAGATGCTATTATTATTACTGTTTTATACTTGAAACTAAGATGCAAAGAGGTAAAGTCCAGTGTCACACAGCTAGAAAGTAGTGGAATCAAGACTTTTATACTCTTGTGGTTTGAGTGTGTCCCCCAAATGTTCATGTTTTGGAAGCTTGACACTCAGTAGTCAAAGACTACTCTCCCAGTAGTCTTTAGGTTACTGGGAGAGATTTCCTTGGAAGAGAAGCAACTAGGGTGGGTCCTCAGAGGTCTTATGAGTTTGAGTTGGTATAGGAGCAAACCTTCACCCTGAATTGCTCTCTGGCTTCTTGTTTTGGGATACGATTACTTTCTCCCCGCACACTCCACTATTACCATCCACTAGAAGGTAATAAAATCAAGGGAAATCCTCACCAGAATGTGTATAATGTACATTAGACTTCCCATCTCGAAAACTTAGGGCAAAAAAAACTCTTTTGTGAGGTTAGCATGCATTAGTTTGTTTGTTTGTTTGTTTGTTTGTTTGGTTTTTTTGTTGTTTTTTTTTTTTTTTTTTTTTTTTTTTTTTTTTTTTTTTTTTTTTTTTTTTTTTTTTTTTTTTTTTTTTTTTGTCTTTTTGAGACAGGGTCTCGCCATGCAGTTGAGGCTGGCCTTGAGCTCACTTTTGTAGCCCAGGCTGGTCGTGAACTCGCACCAATCTTCCTGCCTCAGCCTCCCAAGTGCTGGGATTACAGGCGTGAGCCACCACTACCGGCTTAGTTGTTTTAATATAGTGACAAAATAGAGTAGTATTCTATTAAGATTTTTCACAATTTTGAAATTCTTTTGGCACTAGGCTTTTCTGATTTGTTTTTCCTTGTTTTCCTTTTCAAGTTATATCATACGTTGTTCCTGTCTATACTAATGTGTTTAGTCTATTGCATCAAAAAGAGCTTAACAACTATTGCTTTATGTACACATTTCCAGTTCTACTGCTTTACAACACTCATGATGGTTTACATAGGGTTGGCAATGAATCAGAATACAGAGGTTTTATAATCACTTCACATGAATAATCCTGCCCTTCTTTGTTGACATAGAAAATTCTAATGTGAAAAATACCATTGTTAGCAGTGCCAATTTAGATTAAAAAGGACAGTGACAGGGGAAACTTTAGGCACATTCTTGTAACCCATTGTAACAATTTCAATATTGTTTATTTTATTTTGAAAATAAGGAATATGAATTTCATGATTTCATCATACCATCAAACCCTCTCTGGGAAGAAAATGAAATCCTGAGTGACTATAAGTGATCACATTTCTATCAATATGTTCAACAGGTGTATTAATGTCTAAATAGCATGAATTCAGTTGCACCCTGAAATGGTAAAAATGCCAGTTCTTATTTCCTGAGCAAGTATAACCTAACCTTCTGTATTTCCTCGATACTTTGATAGCTTCTCTTCAGGACTAGCAAATATACTATTTAAAAAAACAGAGTAAGCACTTTGGGCCATATATGAGAGCTTGTCAGAAATCTGGTATCTGCTAAAAGCTCGTTCCTCTTGAAGAATTATAATAAATACCGTTGCTAAATTTGGCTCTTAAAACATTCAGATTACAATCATGTCTGATTTCCATACAAAAAGGAAATCATCCATTCCTAGGGAAGACCTAATGATCTTCAAGAAGTGCATTTGGTAAAAATTTTCACTGATTATGGCCATTGTGAAGATAAATTTGAGAGAGAGAAATGTGAAGAAAGATATCTGATGTCATCTGAGGCAAAAGAAATACAAAGAAAGAGATAATGCTTATAAGGAAACAGTTATTAATAAATTACATTGCATTACATTACATTACAAAATACATTTTATCTTAAATATTTCCTATCACAAATGCTACCTCATATTCTAATAGCTAATATATGATATCAAATATATATCTAATATATCTAGCATATACATATTATATTTCATTTTCCTTGGGATTTAAACCTAAGAGTAGAATTGCAGAGTGATGTCACAATGCTGTTTCACTGAAGGAGGTATCTCAGTAGCTTAGCAATTTTATGTTGCCACCAGTATATTAGAGTTTTAATTTCTCCACATCACTTCTACCTCTTATTTTTCACCATTTTTGTTTTTAAATTCTGGTTACCCCTTGTGGGTATGAGGCTCTACACCACTGTGTTTTTGACTAGCATTTTTCTACTGACTAACGATGTCAAGCATCTCTAAAGTGTTTGTTGGTATTTGTATATCTTTTGAGAAAAGTCTATTTAAGCCCATTGCCCATTTTGAAAACTGAGTTATCTTTCTTGCTTTTGATTTTGTAAGAATGTGTAATACACCTTAGATATTAGATCCTAATGAGGAATATGATTTGTTAATATTTTCTCATTATATGGCCTGTCTTTTGTTATGGTTTAGACCTAATTGGTCCCTCTGAATTCTCTTCTATTTGGACATGAGGCTTTCAGAAGGTGATTGGATCATGAAGATTCTACTAAGTGAATTAATACATTGATGATATGACAACTTCATGGCATTATTGCGAGGGGATATATAGGAGTCAGAGCCTAGTTGAAATGGGGATTAGGAGAGTGGAGCCTTGAGGGCTCTACCTGATTTCTGGTCCCTTCCGCTCAGCTCTTTCTCTTTCTCTGTGCTTTCTGGCTCTCGTAAAGTAAGTAGCTTTTCTCTGAATGTGCTTCTGCTGTGATGTTCTGCGTCAGCATAGAAACAATGATGCCAAGTGATGATGGACTGATATCTTTGACATTGTGACCCAACATCAACCTTTACTCCTTAAAGCTGATTTTTGGGTATTTTGTCACAATGATAGAAAGGTAACTAACAGACATCTCTTTTGAAATAAATAATTTGGTTATTTTCTTTCTATTTATATCTATCCTGATCATCCTTCTAGAGGAGAAAAAGTAGCATGTATCACTGCTATGTAGAAGCTTGAGGAACAAGAGTGCTATTTGACCTAGATAATTATAAAGCATTTGCCTAACAATGGGAAACACTTGAGATCCTATCTGCTGTGTTAGTTTGCATTCTGGCATGAGGATGATGCCAGAATGAGGTCTCCTAGCTGACCCAAGATGAACATGTATTGTAAGCAAAAACCAAATTTTTTTTCAATGATAAAAATTGGAAAGTTAGTTGGTACTCCGACATAATTTACCTTTTAAAATTAATTCAAAGAGTAAAGTAAATTATTAACTGAATTGTCACTGATAGTAGCTATTGCACTGCACAGAGCTTCCTACAATTTAAAACGTGGGGAAAGAAAGCTGTAGATTGTACCCTGTCTATGGATATAATCCTGTCTTGCTCTTCTGGGTTATAAATTATTCACAAAGTCTTGAAACTACTATATGACTGCATGAGGTTTTGGGGACACAACTAAACATAAACCATAATATTCAGCCCCTGGACCCCTCCAAATCGCATGCACATAGCTTTGTCTTAAAGGCATTTTAGTCCATCTCTAATAGTTGCCAAAGTCCCAACAGTTTCAGCATTGCTGAAAATTCCAGGTCCTAAATTGCCAGCAAGATCTAAGGCAAACTCTTACTTGTGAGCCCCTGTACAAAGGAAAAGCTAAACACTGCCGACATTCAAAGTTGCCAGAAAAGTTACCACTCCAAAAGGCACAAACAGCAGCATAGAAAGCACTTGGACTAAAGCAATTCCAAGATCCAGAAGATCAAACAATAAGTTCTGCAGTTCTATGTGCAATATGTGAAGCAGTCTGTGATGTGCTGTGAGCTCCATGTGGCTCCACCTCTATGGCACTGGTGATTGTAGCTCCCACGGATCCTCTCTTAGGCTGGCCTTACTCTCCCCTTACAGCTTTTCTTAGATGACCCATGTTCTTGGCTCTTCCAAATTTCTGGGGTTTTCCACTGTACATTAAGCTTTTCACTCTCTGCTTCACAAACTTCCCTCTCAGGGGCACAATGCCTGGCCTTCCACGCATTCTGAAATCTATTTGGAAGTCTTCTTCGCCTCAGAACTCAAGAATTTCAGCATGTGCCTAAAACCAATACCATGTGGATGACTCCAGTATCCACTGTCAGCAACAGCCAAGCTTTCTTCTCACTTTGGTAAAGGGGTTGAGTGCCTGGATCACTGAGTACACTGAACCAGATTCTGAGGAACAAATTCTTTATGCCATTGCCATTCTAGAAGCTGGTACGGTCATGACTGCCATTCTAGAACGTGGTGCTTTCCAGCTTTCTCCCCAAAGCAAAATCCCTCAGCCTTGCAGTTCTGAAGCTGTGAAAGTCAGAAACCTACCATCTCCTGTTTTCCTCTCAGGCCATTCTTTACATTCTCGTGTTCTTTCTTAGAAATGGGAATCTTCTCAACTCTGTCTTTTCAGTCCACAGGTTTATTGAACTTTTCTTTCTGACCAAATTCACATTTTAAATCATCATACTGCGCTCTTTGTTTTTGAGTCTCAGACTAAATCTGACTAAAGCCCCCAAATGTTGAATACTGCTTCAACATTTGGTTGCCTTAAAGGTTGGCCAGATATCTCAGAGGACTAAAGCACCTTCTTAGCTAAAGCACAGTGGCTGGGGTCCAATCCCTGGCATGCCATGCCAGTCTTGCCCTCAGGGCACCCTGAGATGGTGATTGAGACTGATTGTGGTGGAGCATGCCTGTAATCCCAGTTCTTAGGAAGCTGAAAACAGGAGGATCACTATGAGTCCTCTCTATGTAGGGGGATCCTGTATTCCCTATAGACCCAGTAACAAATGAAAAAAAAGAAAAAGAAGAAAAAAAAAAAAAAGGCTGCCTTGAAATTACTTTTACCAGAATAACAAGTCCTCCATGTTTAATCTCAGTCTCAGGCAAAATTTCTGGACAAAAGAAAAATTCAAGCAAACTTTCTTCCGAGTTGTAACACATATCATCTGGAGTCTAACAACCAATATGGTCCTTGTTCCCCACCCCCCCAAAAAACAGAAAAACCTCCCTAGTTTGGTCTCTACAGGCAAGATTTCTATCAGCTCTCTGGTCTTCTGAGCTCTGACCAGAATCTCCTATACAGAACAACTGGAGGCTTTTTGCTGGTACTTTTTTCAGGAAACATCTCCAAACCTTCTCTGTCTCTTCTACTAACGCATTCCGAAAGGCCCTTGAATGACATGCTCAGGATTAGTCACAGCAATGACCCCACTTCTTGGTACTGAATTCTGTATTAATTACTTTTCTTTCATTACTGAGCTAAAATATCCAACATTCAAAATTAAGGAATGAAAGGTTGGCCAGCTGTGGTGGCGCATGCCTATAATCCCAGGGCTTGGGAGGCTGAGGCAGGAGGATCAGTGCAAGTTCCATACTGCACTACAAAAGTGAGCTCAAGGCCAGCCTGAACTGCATAGTGAGACCCTGTCTCAGAAAGACAACAACAACAACAACAATAAAAAGGAAGGCATAATAAAACTTTACTTACCAAAGGTGTTGTTAGGCTAGCCTTGACATGTTCACTATAGCTAGCAATTGTCTGCTTAACACTGACACTAGTCAGGGGCATAACTCAATTGTAATATGTAATCTATGGAGTTATATAAAGCAGTCTTGTCCCAAACCTGAGATATATTATATAAACAATTATTTGTAAAACCATCAAATTTTTTTCACTCCATCCTCCAAATTTCATCTAACTTGTAAAATATATGTAAGCTCCAAAACTTCTAATGCAGCTTGCATGTATCAGAAAATTTTGTCGAAGGTGAAAAGTAAGGGAAAGCAAAAGTAAGCAAGGTAAAGTAGGAAGCAAAAGGTACTTTAGGCAGCAAAAACTGTATGCACATATCAGGATTTGAGAAAAGAGCTATTATTCATGGTAGATAATTCATTGCATTTGTTTATCATTTTCTTGTTGCTGTTGCTATTATCAGTAGTTTTCAGCAAAGAATTCAGGCCCTGCCACATGTTAAACAAGTGCTGCAAGACTGAAGTACATTGCCAGCCTCCTCCTATTGTTATTCTTAATGAGATTTCAATTTTATTCAGATACTGAACTGTGTCAGTTGGGGTTTTACTAAAAGCATAGGAATAACACCAGATGGTACAAATATATAAGAACTTACAAGATTAGCTTACAATGGTCAGCTACAGAGTTGGCTGAGGAAGCATGCAGAGGGCATCTGCATCCTGGAAAGTGAAGGTTTGGAGCTTATGGCAGTGTTCCATACAAGGTTTGGAGCTTATGGCAGTGTTCCATATGAGTCCGTATCAGCTGATGGATCTGTAAAGGAATGCTGATGAGTCTACATGGAAAGGCTGAAGGATCCAAGGTGGAAGCCAAGAGTTTATGCTAGAGCCAGATGACATCAAGCTGATAGAAAAGATTGTAGTTCCACGAAGATGAATGAGACCTTTCATCCTTCCTGGTTTCACTTTTATATCCTTTAAGTGACGAATCACTCTGGGGTAGGGTGGTCTTTCATGCCCTAGAGTGTGGGATTGCTGAGCCAATTTACTTATGCTCTTAGCTTCACAAATTGACACAACTGATAAATCACTACACTACTTATGAATGTTACGAGGAGCCCAGGTAGTTGAAGCCAATGGCTGTGTTTCCTTGATGATTATTTTTGTTCAATATTTGTACTGATGTATGTTAACTCAAGAAAAATAGAAAGTATTGATGGTCCTGTATTATGATTTTTATTATCATTCAAAAGAGCTATGTTCATTTAATAGGAACATCTTGATTTTTCAACTTTGATCTGTTTCCCAATGCTAGTGAGTAGGATGAAGGCCTCTCTTGAGGTTGGTTGGCTGCAGCTTTCAATTAAACATGAGCTTACAAGGTAAAACAACTGACACTATACAGGGTACATTATTAGTAGCATTTTCTGGATTCAGTATTCAATAACTTACATGAAATATTCAATAACATATTATAAAATAAGCTTTCTTTTAGATGATTTTGCTTAAGTATAAGTTAATGTAGTAATTTTGAGTACATTTTTAACTCAAACATAAATGAAAAAAACAAATATAAGAACACATAAACATTTAGTATATGAAATGCAAACAAGAAAATATGAAAATATTGAAGCTAAAGAAACTTAGAGGATGCCGGGCGTGGTGGCTCACGCCTGTAATCCCAGCACTTGGGAGGCTGAGGCAGGAGGATTGGTGCGAGTTCGAGACCAGCCTGGGCTACAAAAGTGAGCTTAAGGCCAGCCTGAACTGCATAGTGAGACCCTGTCTCAAAAAGCAAAAAAAAAAAAAAAAAGAAACTTAGAGGAGATAAACAAATGTAACAATATCACTAACCATTTTAGTCTAAATCAACAAAGATACAACTATTCGCAACTTATGAGAGACATCTACAATAAAAATTTCATAGGTTACAATGAGCAAAAGTAGAACACAAAAGCATAGATAATAATAATAAAATGAGATTCAATAAACGACACCATATTATTTTAACTTGGTAAAATAGTATATAATGAAAATAAGAGGTATCCAACTTTATGTAATATTTAAAAATGTGACCAGGAATTATCTGTTATTTTCATATGCATTCACTAATTTAATATTCAGAATTACATTTTGAGATGATATGGCTGTCATTCTCATTTTACAGATAAACTATGGAACACAGAGAAATTAAATAAGCTATTCAAAGTTCTTGCTCTTTTTGGGTGTGTGGGTGTGTGTGTGTATGTGCTTTAGGGAAGCATCTACAGGGTGTTCAGGATCTCACTACTAGATTGGACTTGTAGGGATCTGCTTGTTTACAGCCTCCCAAGAGCTAGGATTATAGTCACATGACACTATGACCTGTTCCAATTGCTTCTTAGTGTGCCTGGGGAGGGACTAGCATGGCCACCCTGGGGATGGAACCACCCTACCTCCCCACTCGCCCCAAACCCAGGCCCATGTGCCTGATTGCTGGTGCTTTAATCTTCTGAGCTATTTGGAGGGCCCTCAAAGTTGTTACTGTTGAGGGCACAACTGAGATCTGAATCCAGGCTTTTCAGACTTGAGAACTTCAACAGTACTTATGGCTGGGAATCAAAAGTTTGTCCCAATCAGACTTACCTGGACTGCTTACTAAAAATATGCAAACTCTTGGCATGACTTGGAATCTATCCTAGAGCTTTGAAATTTGCATTTTAACAAATACTCCCGTTGATTTTTATGCAAGCTACAATTTGAGACCCACTTTATATCCTTCCTGTAAGAAAATCAGAGAAACACAACTGAAGTGGAAATCATTAATCCACCCTTTATATCTTAGACTGATTAAGTAGGAAAAAATGATACAAATGTTAATCAGGGGAGCTGGGAGATTGTTTGACGGTCTAAGCACCACCTGGCAAGGTCAAGGACTCAGAATCCATTCTTGGTATCGCATGCTAAGCCAGCCATGAGCCAAGCTAGCCATCGAGATCAGTGCAGAGGCACACTCCTGTAATCCCGGCTGAGACAATGAGACCCTGTACAAAATAAAATAATAAATAAATAAATAAATAAATAAATAAATAAATAAATAGTTTTTAAAAAGAAATAAATATTGGACCAGTGAGATAGCTCAGCAGACTAAAGTATCTGCTTAGACAAGCTTAGGCAAGCACAGGGACTGCAGTTAGCTCCCCACCACATCAAATTATGCTAGCCCTGTTCCCAGTGCAGGCTGAGTCAACCAGAGACTGTGCATAATGGTGTACACCTGTAATCCCAGCACTGGGGAGCTGAAAATAGGAAGATCACTATGAGTACAAACAGGGTAGTGAAGCACTGTAACAACAAAATACATAGAATATTAAATATTAATCAGGCTGTTATCACAAATTACAAACACTATAATACTGTATATTACTTTCAAGTAACCATTTCAAACTTTTGAAATTGATCGCTTATTTATTCTGAAAAGAAAATAAATTCCAAAAAGATACTTTAAAGACCATATAACTTAATTACAATATACAAATTTTTTTAAACTAAGGAAAATATACAGTCAGTTATAGCTTCAAAAGTACATTGCTCAATAAGTAATTATGAAAACATACGGCTGTAATGGCAGAACATTATTATTATTTATTGAAACTTGAGTCCACTAACCAATAGTGTCTCAAATGGGAAAATTAGAAAATAACAGGTGTTAATAAGAACAAATAGCCAATAGAACTTTCATCCATTGTTGTTGAGAGTGTAGAATGGGGGCTACCACTTTCAGAATGAGTTGGCAGTGTCTAAATAAATTATTCATGGGCTTATCCTATAAAATATGCTCGCAATGCTACAAATGGTTACTTCCAAAATAATCATTTAGAATGCATATACAAATTGTAGTATCCTCAAGCAGTTGAATATTAAAAGAAATTCTCCCTCATTTTTGTACAGTATATACTATGTATCAAGTCACACACACACACATACACACACATGTGCACACAAGACACATATACATGCACATACCTTTTTTTCTTATGTACCTATAAGATAGAATTTAGTTCATAAGTTAGAGTGAAAGTTCAATAACCATAAATAGAACAATTATGACATATTATGTTGAAAGAAGTTACGTAAATTATCATGTTTCTTTAGAGTCAAGACAGATACTGTTTTCAGACTGTAATTTTCTACAGGTAACTTAACCCATGGAAAGTGAAACAATTCATGAGAAAATTATTGTATGTAGCGGTAATATAGGGGAAAAACACCCCCAACCTGCTAGATATCTACTGTGGATTCATGTTCCTTACAATCAGAGTGGATTCTAGGAATCATGGAGATTAACTGCAGATGAAATCTGAGGTATATGGTGATGGGAGTACGACACTACATGGCAGATCATAGTTGAAAGAAGAAACAAAGTATAATGGAAATAGACAGTAGTTGAACAAAAAAAATAGTTATTGCCTAATAATTCCATGGGGTTTATTAATATTGAATTAAAATATATTACAAAATAACATACTGACATTCCTGGTTTAATAATCTACTTATTTAATGATGGTTTGGACTTATCACCTACATGTACTATTGAGACATATGACCTGGCTGCTCAGATATTTAACCAAATTTCTTTTTATGTAGTTCTGTACATCTCATTTGTAGGGTCTCAGTGTCTTCCTTATAGTACGTGTTATGGTTTATGTCTAGTTGCCCACCAAAGCCTCGTGCATTCATGGGGTTGGGACTTCTATAGATTGAGACTTGACTCATGAGTCACTGGGGTTATGTGTTTTAGTACTGATCTAGAGTTTGAGACTTGATCCATGATCCTTGGGATTATGGGTTTTAAGTACTTCTGGGATTATGGGTGTAGTCTAAGGCATACAGGCTGAATGTAATAGCAAGAAAGACAGAGAGACAGACTTGAGCTGTGGTTGTTCCCTGCTCGTGCCTCTGTCATGATTGTTGCTGTTCCACTGCCATGAACTGGATGCTCTCTGCCCTGTTCCACTCAGCCTTGGGCCAGCCCAATATGGACTGAAACCTTCAGTAACTGTGAGCTAATAAACCTTTCCTTCCTTCATTTTGAGGGTTGGCTATTTATTCCAGCAATGAGTAAAAAGTAACTAAAATAGTACGCTTCTTTATATAAGGTACAGTACAATTTTGCTGAACCTACCGCATAGCACAAAGGTATAACCTTATGTTCTGTTACATATTACTGTGTTACACGTAAGAGTTATTCAAACAAAAGAAGAGTCATCAAATTGGAGTTTTGACCATTTTGTTGTTGTGAATATTATAAAGCCCATACTATTTGTAATTCTTAATTTATCAACCAATTCATTCAACAATTTAGACTCATGAACAGAATTCAGTAATTGAAATGGATGTCTGGGGCTGGACAAATGGATCAGTAGATTGAAGTACCTTCAAGCAGGTGCAAGGGCTGGGGTTTGATTTTTGCACCTGCTGTGCTGACCCCATCCCCGGGCCATGTTGAGACAAGCAATTCAGACTGCGTGAGGTAGCACATGCCTGTAATCCCAGCTCTTGGGAGGCTGTAAACAGGCAAATCACTGCCAGTCCGATGTAGTAGTGAGACCCTGAACACTCTGTAGACCCTTCTCTAATACAAAAAAAGAAGGATGTCTGTATAAGTCAGGTCCTTTTATTATTTTAGAAAATGTAATGTAATTGATTAGTACTAAGTTTTAATAAATATTTTAATATCTAAATAAATATTTTAGGGTCCCGGCGGGATGGCTCAGTGGTCTAAAGCGCCTGCTTGGGAAAGGATGGGCGTCTTCAGGGACCTCGGTTCGATCCCCAGCACCACATGCTGTGCCAGCCCTGCCCTCGGGGCAGGCTGAGCTGGCCATAAAAATGAGTGAAAAAACAAATAAAGGTTCTGAAACAAGAAAAAATAAATAAAAATTAAAAAAAAATAAATATTTTAATATAAAAATATTCTATATAACTTTCAAATTACTAAAAGGAGAAAAATAAAACAACGAAAATATCACAAAGACAGGAGAAAAGAATGAAGAATATGTTAGAAAATAAAATGGTAGTAAATATAAATTCTTGTATAAGTGAATATAATAAATATGAATAGAATAGGTGATCTAATTAAAAAGCAGTATGAAATTGGGAGATGAATTGCATATTTTTTGTGGTACCAGGGATTGAACTCAGAACCTTGGACTTGCCGGGCAAGTGCTTACTCTACTAAGCTATCTCCCAGGCCCTGTACATTGTTCTTAGAAATACATTTAAAATAGAAAACTACAGGAATTTTGAGAATATGATAGACAACTTTGTTCTACTTAAGTAGTGAAAAAGGAAAGTACAAACAGAACAGATTTAGTGGCAAATAAACCATTACTTAAAATCAAGACAGTTACTTCAGAATGAAAAATGACAGAAAATTTATTACAGTGAGTCCATGTTCTAAACATATACCTTGACAATTATCTTAGTTGTCTGGTAGATTAAACTTGCCATTATGAAATAACATATTGCCAGATAAAAATAAACTATGTGAGATGGGAGTAATAAGCTAATGGCATACCTGGTGGGATTGAGTGACAGGATTATGTTAAATTTCAGAAGGAGCACTCTAGTAGCTTTTTGGTGGACAAAATGGAGGCTGGAAGAACTAGAAACAAAGAAATTTGTTATGAAAACATTGTAGTTATTCCAACCAGAAATAATGGTAGTCCAAACCCAGGCAGGGATTGTAGAGGATGAAGAAAGAGAGAACACATACAATAAAATTTTCAGGTATTCACAAAACATTTATTGAAAGAATAAATGTATTGTTTCAAAAATTACCCTCTTGAAACATTTTGTCAATAATTCTTTTATGAATTTATGTGAAGGTTAATTAAAATTATTCATGAAGATTTATATGGTAGATAGTCATAAGAAGAAATACTGAAAATAGCCTACAGGTCCAATAGAGAAATGGACAAATAAATTACTGTACAACCCTAAAGTCAAATATCATGTAGCATTAAAAAACCATGTTTTTTAAAAAGTTATTTAATCACATGGAAAAGTTTTCAAATATAAGTAGAATAATAAGCAGTATACAGATTTATTTATCATTTCGTTCAATTTTAGAAAAGATATACTTGGGGATATAGGAAAACATTTGCATCTTGGATAGAATAGTAACATTCCTTCCAAAGATGCTATTCCCTGAGGCCTTTCTTGGTAAATGTAACTTTGCACATGTGATGATGTTTAAAACGATCTTGAGATGGACAATATTCCCTGGATTTTCTCAATTGGCTTTCACCTGACTACATTGGCCAGAATAAGAAATATATTAGGGAAGACACAGGGAAGGGCAACAGTGTTGATTGTGAAGGAAGGAGACTTAGCTAACAGAATGTGGTTAGCCTTAGGAAGCACAATAAAGAATATTTTCCCTAAAAGGCAATGTAGTCCCATCAGTAACTTGGTTTCAGCCCAGTACTAGGCTACTGATCTACATGACTGTAAGATAATACATTTGTGTTTTCAACCACTAAATTTGTGATAATTTGTTATGAACTCAAATATAAAACTAACAGTTTCAAGCAAAAACACCAAGAATGCTATTGGCAAGGAGCGAGATGACTGTTAATCACTCTAATCTTGTGTAAAAAAACCCATGACATTCAATTATTTCCTGAAGATGAATTTCTCAAAGTGGAATTACCAAGTAAAAGGCTACAAATAGTTTTAAGATCCTTGAAAATGTAATGGTTTTTCAATTCCCTTCAGAAAGTCTGTACCAATTTATGCTCATATCCAAAATTTTTCTTTGCTGAAATTTTTGATGAATTAGTTATGCTAGTTTTCTTCAACTGACTTTATGAAGTCGAAGAAAATAAACAACCCTAAATATAGAGCCAAGAAAAAGAAAGCAAAACGGAAACATAAGTTAATGCTATGCTTTCATAATACCTGTTGCAATACTAGGAGCAACTTTACGTTATGGAGCATGCTGAGGGATAGTTCCTACAGCTCTACAATTTCTTTTATGATTCCAATTGATTGCTATTGACTTTCCCATTACTCTACTCAATTTCACAAGGCTCAGGAGTTCAAGGTTTCATGAAGTCTTTCTGGAACATCTTGAATTGCTCCTCCTGGAGAAAGAGATGTTTTTCTGGAATATAATTTCCTTTCTAGCTGTTTCTCAAATCATACCTCTCTGAAATTCTCTTTGCAAAATATTTCCAAAGCAAGTCTTTATGTACATGGGTTTTGAACAAGTCTCAAATTATCTAGGATTTTCATCCTCTACCTGCCTGTACAGAGGAATCGCTCTTCAGCTGATTCCAGTTGGGACTCTAGCTAGTAAAGAATTTTAACGCATGTCTGCAACAAACAAAACAAAACTTGAAACAGGAAAAAAAAATAACTGTATAATCATTAGTTGCTGCATTATCTTCCCCAAGAGGATCTAAATAAGTAAATTTTCTATAGTAATCAGAATTATTTGGTTCAGTAACTTTACAAACAATTTAGTAGTTAAATTAGATAGAGATTGATAGTCAGATAAAAAGGGATTAGAGCCAGAAATGCCAGGAGTCAAATTCTGCTTGTGGTGGAGGATTAAGTTGACACAAAGCAGGTGCCAGAGTGGTGGCACCATGGCGAGGCCTGCAGTCCTACCCAGAGATAAACTACAGTCCAAAGCTGCACTGTAACTAGCACCATTTGGTTCAATAAGCAAAAACCACGTAACAGAGACTGCATAACAAGCACATAGACAAATCACCAGACCACTCTGACATTCACTTCTACCCCTTCTGGAAACACCTTCCATCTCCTCTGTTATGTAACCTCACTATGTACCTTGTTTTTCTAGTAGAACAATATTAGCTAAGTATCTGTATTACAAAATTGATTATAGTTTGAGCTAAGGTAAACTGTGATGTTATGACCAGGTTTCAGTTGATCTGAGCTCCTGTTCTGAGGTGATGTGGAAGGAAAGGAGAGACCAACAAGCAGTAGGGAATGGTCAGGTGTGTGCTTTATTAGAAGTAATGAAGAGAAGCCGGGCGTGGTGGTGCACACCTGTAATCCCAGCACTCGAGAGGCTAAGGCAGGAGGATCGGTGCGAGTTTGAGACCAGGCTGAGCTACAAAAGTGAGCTGAAGGGCAGCCTGAACTGCATAGTGAGACCCTGTCTCAAAAAGACAAAAAAAAAGAAGTAATGAAGAGAAGCCCTCGCTAGATAGGGAGCACAAGAGAACAGTAGGAATTCCCTGAGTGTAGAGACTTTGTACAGCTCTCTGAGCCAGAGGACATGGGGAAACTCATGCTGCAGCACTGTTGCCACTTTCTTTAGGCTTCCCATCACTGGTAGACTCCCTCAGTTCTTTGTCTTTTGCAGCTCTAATTTCCCTTAAGACATACCTCCACCTTGTCTTTATTTTATATAGTTTATTTACCTTTGTTCAAGCCTTCTCCCCACACATATCAATTTTTGGCCATAACCTGATCTCAGTATTTAATTAAAACCCCCTCATAAAGCTCCTCAGTGGCAAACAACTTTTGGGACACTTCTTGCCTCCCAGGAGATTTTTCTCAATAAATATGGTTTCCTGTTTATTTCCCTTGCCTTCAGTTCTATTCTGTGGTATCAGGGGAGACAGACTCAGTATATCTGATATCGAAACATTTCAAGAAATAGTATATAATAAGTACATATTTTCCAAGTGTTTTCGAAATATATTTCTAAATTTATCAGGTAAAAAGCATGTAAAAGTGTCAAGAGCAGGAAAGATGTATTCTACATTTAATTAATAATACCTTGCTTTTAATGTAGCAGGCACTTGAGGAAGTTATTTTAGTAGCACAGTTGTCTTCTGAAAAAACTCTTCTGGTAATTTCCAACTGTGGTATTTTTTTCATCTTGATAAATTGCCCAACACTATGCAGTGACATTTAAAATAATTCCTCTGACCTTAAAAGTACTCTCAAAGCACTAAGCATTCAACAAATATTTGCTGTTCACGATGATGACTGTGGTTATCAGAACAACCACGGAAAACCATTTTCAAATGGAAAGACTGATCCATCTCTTCCTTTCAGCCTATTTCCTCTATTCAAAGCTACAGATAGAGCCATTCAACCTCGGAATGAAGTTATGTCATCAGGGAAAAACAAAGTGCTGTTAAGTTATTTTTTTACATCCTTCACTACCACAGCAGGAGATCACCAGCTCTGTGGAATGCGCTTATTTCAGTCTGACTTCTCTGTCATTATATGTTTAAGCAGCCTGCCCACATTCTTTTCTGTTGATACTCTCCGAATCTCAATCTTGGAGAAATCTCTTTTCCTAAACAAGAATCAAAACAGTGCAGTAGGTCAATGACCTTTCAGCAAACTATAAAATGAAAATGATGTTTACACAGTACAACATGTTGATTAATATTGTACAGTGTCCAGCGATTTCATTTATTCTTTCAGATAGCCTAGTGTGAAAAAATAAAACTAATTTAAAATTATGTTTAAGAGATTCCCTAGGACCGTCACACTTTGCTAAGAGTTGTTTAAAAAAATACAAAATAAAAACAAACAAAAATACTTGCCAGGGCATGAAAATCATCTTTTTTAAAGGAACTTTTGAAATTTTCCAACTTGCTTATGTGGGTCTAAAACAGTGTATGATTTCGCTGGGGACTTTGTAAAATACTGGCCACATGGATAGAGTTGAGCAGAAAGCAGAGACAAAGACCTTTGGGCTAGCTCGTGAGCAGAAGCAGGGTAGATTTTTAGATGTTAATCAGAGCCTCAAGAATATACAAGAGGTGGCCTTTAAGGAACAGTCAGATGAGAATTTAAAGGAAAATGGGGAAATGTTAATGAAACCTGCAGGAAAAAGGATCCTGTTACACAGATTTTGAAAGTTTACTTCCTAATTACTATGGCTTGTGGCAATGACACAGTGTATGACATAGTTTGATATAAACCCAAGTTCTTTATCTCCAAAAACTGAAGAATAAACTTGAGGACAGAAAGAGGACTTTAGGAAAGGTGATTATTAGAAATAGGAAGAGAAAGCTCTTAATAGAGATCTATTAGGAAAAGATGCTGAGCAAAAACTCCAATCAGGGGTCTCTGTCCTCATGTTCCTGTAAGAAGAGCATAGGAAGGGCCTGGAATTTAAATGAGTTCAAAAGGAAACGGTTTTTCTTATATTTCTGTATTTCAAAGCCTAATTTAGCACAGCCTAGATTCTTCTTAAGGAAGGAGAAGTTCTTATCACTATTCAAATTCCAGACTTTTATCTTTTGTCCTTGTGTTTACTTTTATTTTTCTCCTTTTACTTTTTTTTTGTTTCTTTTTTGTTTTTTTCAATTCTTTTATTGTTTAAATTTAACAATGGTTATATTACATATTTTCATCATCGGATCAGTTTAGATTAATACATATAGGTATATAAGATTGATCAAACAACTAAACATTAACCTTTCTAAATCCACATTACTTTTTTTTTTTCTTTTCCCCCTTTTTTTCTTTGAAAGTTGACATATTACATATTGTCTTCACAATCATTCTATAGAGTGCAGTGTGTGGGCATGACCCACCTCCCTATTAATGTTGCATAGAAAAAAGAAAGAAAGAAAGAAAAAAAACCAGGAAAGAATATACTTCCGTTGGGACTAAGAGGAAGCAGATACATGTACAATCAAAGGTTTTGCAATTGCAGTGTGCCACCAGTGAAGCTTGTGACGTTGGAGGCTATTGAATATAAGCCTCCTAAAGCTCATCTCACCAATCTAGCTCTGCGTTCCATGCATTGTAATTAAGGATTTTTTTTTTCTTGCTGGGTGGTCAAGG